>QJPP01004301.1:0-136336 GCA_003996215.1 Jaltomata sinuosa
CCGTTAAAATATTACAATGTATAAAAACCTTATAAAATAAATACGTACACAATTATATCATAACAAAAGTATTTTTCATAGACCTTTAAAATATTTTAGGAAGACAATAAAAATATAACTTTTTACCACATTCAACTTTAAAATAAAATACTTTCAAATACGCGCGATGTTAATAAAATTCTTAAATTTAGATTCGCAATTCACCATCGCACGATTTTGATACTCAGCTCCTAAGACAAGGAATTGATCATAACGACCAATCGAACGGCCAGGGCACCGAACCACCGGTCCCAGCAAGTCATAAATGACTTGGGGCCGCTACAGGAAAGCTCTAACAGTACAAGGAAAATGTATACGCGGAAATGACCGGAAGAGTCATTACACTATAACACACGAAAAAACTGAAAAATCCTTATTTCCCATTTTGGGCCACGTTTGAAATCCAAAATGCCAACGTTTGCCCCTCCGAACTAATGCGCGCCATTAAATGGGTCGTCACGGATTCCCACAAATAATTTTGGCCAAAATACCGCTAGACGCACATATCACACAAAATCCATGGACTATAACACACGAAAAAACCAAAAAATCCCTATTTCCCGTTCCGGACCACGTTTGAAATCCAAAAAGCCCACGTTTGTCCCTCCGAACTAAAGCGCGCCATTAAATAGGTCGTCACAGACGCCCCCAAAAAATTTCGGATAAAATACAGCCGGAAGCACATATCACACAAAATCAATGGACTATAACACACGAAAAAACCAAAAAATCCCTATTTCCTGTTCCGGGCCACGTTTGAAATCCAAAAAGCACACGTTTGCCCCTCCGAAGAAATGCGCGCCATTAAATAGGTTGTCACGGATGCCCACTAAAAGTTTCGACCAAAATACCATCGGACGCACATATCACACAAAATCCATGGACTAACACACGAAAAAACTGAAAAAACCTTATTTTCCGTTTCGGGCAACGTTTGAAATCCAAAAACCCCACGTTTCCCCTCTGAACCAACGCGCGCTATTAAATAGGTCGTCACGAACACCCACAAAAAATTTTGGCCAAAATACCGCAGGACGCAGAAATCACACAAATCCATGGATTATAACACACGAAAAATCCCTATTTCTCGTTCCGGACAACGTTTGAAATCTAAAAAGCCCACGTTTGCCCCTTCAAACTAACGCGCGCTATTAAATAAGTCGTCACGGACTCCCACGTAAAATCCCGGCCAAAATTCCACCGGACGCAAATATCACACAAAATCCATGCACTATAACACACGAAAAAACCAAAAAATCCTTATTTCCCGTTTCGGGCCAAGTTTGAAATCTAAAATGCCCACGTTTGCCCCTTCGAACTAACGCGCGCCATTAAATAGGTCATCACGGACACTCACAAAAAATTCGGCTGAAATAACGGCGGATGCACATATCACACAAAATCCATGGACAATAACACACGGAAAATCTGAAAAATCCCTATTTCCATTCCAGGCCACGTTTGAAATCCAAAAAGCCTACGTTTGCCCCTCTAAACCAACGCGCGTCATTAAATAGGTCGTCAAGGATGCCCACAAAAATTTTTGGCCAAAATACCGTCGGACGCACACATAACACAAAATTCATGGACTATAACACACGAAAAAACCGAAAAATTCCAATTTCCCATTCCGGGCCACGTTTGAAATCCAAAAAACCCACGTTTGCCCCTCTGAACCAACGCGCACCGTTAAATAGGTCATCACGGACGCCCACGAAAATTTTTGGCCAAAATACCACCGAACGCACATATCACACAAAATCCATGGACTATATAACACACAAAAAAACTGAAAAATTCCTATTTCTCGTTTCGGGCCACGTTTGAAATCCAAAAAGCCCACGTGTGCCCTTCCGAACCAAGGCACACCATTAAATAGGTCGTCACGGACGCCCACAAAAATATTTGGCCAAAATACCGCCGGACGCACATATCACACAAAATTCATGGACTATAACACACGAAAAAACTAAAAAATATCTATTTCTCGTTCCGGGCCACGTTTGAAATCCAAAAAGCCCACTTTTTTCCTCCGAACCAACGCGCGCCATTAAATAGGTCGTCACGCACGCCCACTAAAAATTTCAGCCAAAATACCTGTCACGTCCCAATTTCTCGGTCATGATGGCACCTACAACCCCCTGGTAGGCGAACCAATCCCCGTAGCCCAGAACAGTTAGTAATGGGCCACTATCTAACAAATAAGCGGAAGAAAAGCTTATTAAGCAAAAGTAAGAGAACAAGATAAAGATAATAGATAACAGGAATATATATATACATATGCAGAAACTAAACCAAACCCCAAGACCTGGTATCATAGTATAGAGCCAGAACTACATACAATATATACAGATGTCTCTGAATGGTAATAGAGTACATAAAGCAAAATATAAACTAAAGCTAAGCTCCAATCTCCAAGAGCTCACCCTCAGTCTGAAGTAGTCCCCAACAGATCTCCAAGCACGAATCAGAGCGATCTAACGACGATGGCCCACGCTAGGATCTGCACAAAAAGATGCAGGGGGTAGGGTGAGCACCAAATGCGAAGCATAAGGTACCCAGTAGGTATCATAGGCCGACTGGGAACATATAAGATAAAAGTGTAGTAACAGACAGAATAGAAGCAAGTAGTCACAAAAATCAACAAAAAGTACACAAGAACTAGCCCAGAGGAAAATCAACAGAACCACATGTGAGGCCAGCAAGCCGAATATATACACCATAGGTACAGGTTAAAGTAAGAAATAACGCACCTGGGGTCCTTGAAATAACAGTGTGTACATAATAAGTTTGCAAAATGGATGGTATACCGGTAACCTCAAGTGCAAGAAGAGGGAAAGAGTAATGATAGGCATGCTCAGAGACAGGAATCAAACTCAACTAATCATATCAATCTCAAATCCAAATACTAACAGCCTAGCAGTAACCAATTTCATGCTTAACCGTAACAGGGAACAATTCTGTAAGTAAATAGCAAGAGTCTACCTACAGTCCCCCAGCCGCCCATACAACCGAGGAACACAAACAAGTGAAAACAAACCCTCCGGCATCCCATACTACCGGAGCATACAATCAACAAACAACAAACAAGGGTGGAGCCTCAAACAATGAATGATATGATGCACGAAGATCTCAAGTGAAATGGTATCTCTGTATGTACCTCCTCTGGTGCCGATCCGACCCAGCAGGTAGGTTCCATGGAAGGACACTTCCCGTATACCTCTACTCCACCGTATACCCTTCCTCCGGCATACGCAGCCCGAACCCCCAGGCCAGGATGGCAAGGTCCATGGAGGTCCCTGACCCCATACTAAAACTCAGTATCAAAACATGTCATCCGGAAGCAAATCCGGGTTCAAGATAGAGACCCAGTCTCAAATATGCATGCCCAGACCCTGTCCGGGTCTAAACAGTAGAAAGTCATCTCAGGTGCTAGATCCGACCGAGGCTAAAATCGTCTCAAGTAGCAAGAAAACTCAACTAGCACCTCGGCCCTGCCGAGTCTAGCGTTAATCGTAAAACTGGTGATATAAATCATAATTTTACCTTCTTTTACCCAAGAATATTCACAAGTTAAATCAAACCATTTCCAATTTATTTCCATAAAAAAAGGGCCCCCGGGGCCATGCAAGGTTTAGAAAATAGTGCCAGTAGGCCCGAAGCCAAAACCATAGTAAAACATGGAAAAAACCTCTTTATATGCATGAAAATGGTATGATCAAACACAATAGCTGCTCAGCAGCTCACAATCAACCTATCGACCCTGCACAGGCCCATAGCTACTCAGCAAGCATAACCAGCCTAGAAGGATTATTCTATGCCCGGGACTCGCGAACATTCCTAATATCCCACCTTCTATGTTCCAGAGTCAACAAGGCCTCACAGGACCACAAGGGTAAATAAAACATATCGGCAAGTACTACAAGCATCGGAGGAACAAAAGTAGACGGACATGAATAAAGCGGTCAAGGTCTGTGGTACCAACCTAATAATCCAACCCAAGGATGCCAGCTAGTACAATTTTATCCGATATATGCTAAGTCTAGGGATTTTAAACCATAACCTACCTGTCGTCCGATGACAAGCTGCTAGGACAACGATGTCCAAGCTCGAACAACTCCAAGAAGCTCCAAAATGACAGAAATACCTTCGGACGAACGTCTGAATGCCCGTAGTTCCTTCACGGAAATTGTTCCTTACGTCCTAAGCTTCGCAAACACTATATATACGCAGCTTATACTCACCTATAAACAGTTCATAATTAATCTTAAATAGGCAGATTTCCCAAAAGAATCATAACTTAACGAAACGTCCGTAGAATTTCATAAAAACGATCATAAAAGTGCCCCGAGATGGTTACCTTAGCAAACCAATTGTAAAGCTTGAATAAACACCAAGAAATACCAATTCTGATCTTTTGAAACCTGCTCCAAATGTGGTTTATCGAAGGGGAAAATGGCTTCCACGTGTAGAGGTCTCGTTTCTAGGCAAGAGGGCAAACTTTAGCGATAGAAATCACCAAAAACGCACCTTGATCACTCAAGAACTATCTTGGAACCCTCCCTTATGTTTTCTCTCCGTTTAAGAACTAAAATGGCGTTTTAAAACGTGAAGTTGAGGCTTTAAATCGATTTTGACCCGACCCGGTTCGCGACCCGGTTTCTGCCAGATAGTCCGCGATAAAACAGTCATAACTTTTTGCTCCGAGATCGGTTGGACGTGACGTTTTGTGCGTTGGAAACTAGACTCGTAGACCTCCGATTTGGTAGGTTGGGGGACTTCTATCTCTTTATATATTGAGAGAAAAGCTCTGAGATATTTGACACAAAGTTCAGAAAATTTATTAAAGAAACTTACGATAACTTTTGCCGACTTGCTTGACTTCAAAACTTATCATACGACCAAACAAACGGCCCGGGCACCGAAATACAGGTACCAACAAGCCTTAAATGAGTTGGGGCCGCTACAAACAAGCTCTAATGGTACAAGAAAGGCGAAAACACATAAATGACCGGAAGGGTCATTACAATACCACTGGACGCACATATCACACAAAATCCATGGACTATAACATACGAAAAAATCAAAAAATCCCTATTTTCTGTTTCGGGGAATCTTTGAAATCCAAAAAGCCCACGTTTGACCCTCTGAACCAACGCGTGCCATTAAATAGGTCGTCACGGATGCCCACAAAATATTTTGGCCAAAATACCGCCGGACGCACATATCACACAAAATTCATGGATTATAAGACACGAAAAAACCAAAAAATATCTATTTCCCATTTCGGGCCACGTTTGAAATCTAAAAAGCCCACGTTTGGTCCTCAAACCCAACATGCGCCATTAAATAGGTCGTCACAGATGCCCACTAAAAATTTTGCCCAAAATACCGCCGGACACACATATCACACAAAATCCATGGACTATAACACACGAAAAAACTAAAAAAATCCCTATTTTCCATTCCAGGCCATGTTTGAAATTCAAAAAGGCCACGTTTGCCCCTCCAAACCAACGCGCGCCATTAAATAGGTCATCACGGATACCCACGAAATCTTTCGGCCAAAATACCGCCGGACGCACATATCACACAAAATCCATAGAGTATAACACACGAAAAAATCGAAAAATCTCTATTTCCCGTTTCGGGCCACTTTTGAAATCCAAAAAGCCCACATTTTCCCCCTCCGAACCAACGCGCGCCAATAAATAGATCATCACGGACGCCCACGAAAATTCTCGTCCAAAATACGCCGGACGCATGTATCACACAAAATCCATGGATTATAACACACAAAAAAACTGAAAAATCCCTATTTCCCATTTCGGGCCACGTTTGAAATCCAAAAAGCCCCCGTTTTCCCCTCTGAACTAAGCGCGCCATTAAATAGGTCGTCACTGATGCCTACGAAAAAATTCATCCAAAATACCGGTGGACGCACATATCACACGAAATCCATTTACTATAACACACGAAAAAATTGAAAAATCCCTATTTCCCATTCCGGGCCACGTTTGAAATCCAAAAAGCCCACGTTTGCCCCTCCGAAACAACGCGCGTCATTAAATAGGTCGTCACGGACGCCCACTAAAAAATTCGACCAAAATACCATCGGACGCACATATCACACAAAATCCATGGACTATAACACACGAAAGAATCGAAAAAATCCTTATTTTCCATTTTGGGCAACGTTTGAAATCAAAAAAACCCACGTTTGTCCCTCCGAACCAACGCACGCCATTAAATAGGTCGTCACGGATGGCCACAAAAAATTTCAGCCAAAATACCGCCGGACGCACATTTAACACAAAATCCATGGACAATAACACACGAAAAATCCCTATTTCCCGTTCTGGGCCACGTTTAAAATTCAAAAAGCCCTCGTTTGCCCCTCCGAACCAACACACGCCATTAAATAGGTCATCACGGACACCCACGAAAAATCTTGGCCAAAATACCATCGGACGCACATATCCCACAAAATCCATGCACTATAACACACGAAAAAATTTGAAAAATCCCTATTTCCCATTCTGGGCCACGTTTGAAATCCAAAAAGCCCCCGTTTTCCCCTCCGAACCAATGCGCGCCATTAAATAGGTCGTCACGGATGCCGACAAAAAATTTCAGCCAAAATACCGCCCAACGCACATATCACACAAAATCCATGGACTATAACAAATGAAAAAACCAAAAAATCCCTATTTCCCATTCCGGGCCACGTTTGGAATACAAAAATCCCATGTTTTCCCTTCCAAACCAACGCGCGCCATTATATAGGTCTTCACGGACGCCCACAAAAAATTTCGGCCAAAATACCATCAGACGCACATATTACACAAAATCAATGGACTATAACAAACGAAAAAACCGAAAAATCTCTATTTCCTTTTCCAGGTCACGTTTGAAATCCAAAAAGCCCACGTTTTCCCCTCCGAACCAACGCACGCCATTAAATAGGTCGTCACGGACGCCCATGAAATATTTCGGCCAAAATACCATCGGACGCACATATCACACAAAATCCATGGACTATAACACATGAAAAAACTGAAAAATACTTATTTCCCATTCTGGGTCAAGTTTGAAATCCAAAAACCCCACTTCTTCCCCTCTGAACCAACGCACGCCATTAAATAGGTCGTCACGGACGCCCACAAAAATATTCAGCCAAAATACCGCCGGACGCACATAACACACAAAATCTATGGGCTATAACACACGAAAAAACTGAAAAATCCCTATTTCCCATTCCGGGACACGTTTGAAATCCAAAAAGCCCACGTTTGCCCTTATTAACCAACGCGCGCAATTAAATAGGTCGTCGTTAACGCCCACAAAAAATTTCGGCCAAAATACCGTCGGACGCACATATTACACAAAATCCATGGAGTATAACACACGAAAAAACCAAAAAATCCTTATTTCCCGTTCCAGGCCACATTTGAAATCCAAAAATCAATGTTTGCCCCTCCGAACCAACGAGCACCATTAAATAGGTCATCACGGACGCCCACAAAAAATCTTGTCCAAAATCTTGCCGGACGCACATATCACACAAAATCCATGGACTACACAAGAAAAAACCAAAAAATCCCTATTTCCCGTTTCGGGCACGTTTGAACTCCAAAAAGCCTGCGGTTTCCCTTACAAACCAATGTGCACCATTAAATAGGTCATCACGGATGCCCAAGAAAAATTTCAGCCAAAATACCGCCGGATGCACATATCACACAAAATTCATGGACTATAACACACGAAAAAACTAAAAAATCCATATTTCCCATTCTGGGCCACGTTGAAATACAAAAAGCCCACGTTTGCCCCTTCGAACCAACGCGCGCAATTAAATAGGTCGTCACGGACGCCCACTAAAAATCTTGGCCAAAATACCGCCGGACGCACATATAACACAAAATTCATGGACTATAACACACGAAAAAACTGAAACAAATACAAAAAGTAGCAACCAATATTGACCACATTTTGACCCAAGAGAAGCCCAAAATCAGCCACAAACTTAACCCTTTTGAGGCCCAAGCAAAGGATAATATTTGCCCAAGTTTCTTGACTCACTTTGGCCCAAATATACTCAAAAAAGTCGGCCAAAAAGGTCCCTTTATACAGACCTTTTGTTGATCAATATTGATCACAAAAAGCTGGAAAATTCTATCTTATCCTCTTTCATTTTGGCAGCCCCTTTCTCCCTTTAGGGTTCTAAGAAGAATCAGAGCACGTCGAATCCCAGGGAGTCTACAAGCCATGTCTAGTAGAGTCTTGCTTATGGGTGTGTTGTGCACCATACCTATAATCATGAGGCTACGGGATATTTAGGAATCGTTATCCTTCTTTCATCTCCTAGATCGTGCAATAGAGCGAGGTCATAAGATATTTGAAGTATAATTCATGTTTATCTATTCCTTGTTTACATAAATTCCTGTGACCTGACAAATGACTAGCCGACAAGTCGGCATAGATGTGGGGGAAGGTACTAGTCATTCCCCGCCTGTCCAGATGGATAGATTGGAAGCTCAAAGTGAATCACCGACACTAGAGATCCCAGTTCATCCAGTACCTGATAAGACTAGAGGGGATCCAGCACCCCCGACCCCACCTGCTCCAGTGGCATCTGAGATAGCTAGAGATGAACCAACACCTGTAGCTCCTCCACCTGAAGCAGAGGACCAGGACATCAGGAGTGTTGTTTGATTATTGACCCAGATGGTAGCCACACAACAACAATAAATAGGGGCATCGACAAGTGCTAGGTCAGGTGGCTGAGAAAGATCTAGGGCTCGAGAGTTTATCAGCCTAAGTCCTCTTATATTTATAGGCTCTGACCTACGTGAGGATCCTCAGGAGTTTATTGATCAGACTTATTGGGTACTTTGAGTCATGCATGCAACAGTAGTGGAGGCAGTGGAGTTTGCATCTTTCAGGTTATGAGATGTAGCCATTTTGTGGTTCGAGGCTTGGGATCGGTCTAGGGGATCAAATGCACCCCTAACTGAATGGGAGGATTTTTCAGAGGCCTTCCTAGCTCACTATCTTCCACAGGAGGTTCGAGAGGCCAGACTTGATCAATTTCTAGCCCTTAGGCAGGCAAACATGAGTGTTCGATAGTACAACCTCAGGTTTAATTCATTAGCCAGGTACGCCCCCGATATTGTGAGTATGATGCGAGCTAGAGTTCATTGATATGTGTGTGGCCTTAAGGATGAATGGATTAAGGGATTAACAATAGCATCTACACAAGAGGATATGAATATTTCTAAGATACAGGTTATTGCTCAGACTGCAGAGGATCTTGAAGTACAAATTGGAGATAACCAAAGCCGAGAAAGGGATCAAAATAAGAGGGCTAGATCTATTGGGTCCTATGTAGAGCCACGAGATAATGTTAGGCCATATTTTAATAGGATATCACCCCACCCTACTAGTGGTGCCCCATATCAGTTGCAAAGGCAGAGGTATGAATGTTTTTCTCAGACTGGACCAGGCCACAGTTCAGGTGCATCCAGTTCCTATCACCAGGGGCATTTAGGTCAGATGAGGCCACCTTTTCCACCTTGTGTTCAGTGCGGTAGGAAGCATCCTGGGATATGTCGCCTTGGTTCAGATACTTGTTATTCATGTGGGCATCCTGGTCACTTTATGCGAGACTGTCCGAGTAGAGGTAGGGGTGAGATGTCCCAGCCTACAGGGTCGATGGCAGCTTCTTCATCTACTATTCATCTCCCTAGGACAAGCCCACAGGCTACACCAGGTCTTGGTATAGGTAGAGGAGGAGGAGGAGCATCCAGTTTAGGTGGTGGTCTGAATCACACTTATGCTCTAGCCGGTCGCCAGGACTTGGAATCGTCACTTGATGTTGTTACAGGTACATTGACTATTTTTACTCATGCTATTTATGCACTTATATATCCTGGCTCTACTCTTTCATATGTTACCCTGCTTGTTGCTGGTAAGTTAGGGGCAGGCCCTGAGTTGTTGCCTAGACCCTTTGTTGTATCTACGCCGGTTGGTAAATCTATTATAGCTAGACCAGTTTATCGAGATTGTGCAGTGTGGATTTATGATTGTCTCACTTCAGCTGATCTAATCGAATTAGATATGATTGAATTCGATGTCATTATGGGCATGGACTGGTTAGCTGCATGTTATGCTAATATCGATTATAGAACTAAGGTTGTAAAATTCCATTTTCCAGAAGAGACAATCCTGGAGTGGAAAGGTAATGCTGCCACACTAAGGGGTAGGTTTATTTCCTACCTTAAGGCCCAAAAAATGATTTCCAAAGGCTATATTTATCATTTAGTCCGAGTAAGAAGCACAGAGGATGGACCAGTGTCTCTTCAATCGATTCCCGTGGTGAGTCAGTTTCAAGATGTATTCCCGGATGAGCTTCCAGGAATCCCTCCAGAAAGGAAAATTGAGTTTGCCATTGACCTACTCCCAGATACTCAGCCAATATCAATTCCCCCTTACAGGATGGCTTCTACAGAATTAAGAGAGTTAAAGGAACAGTTGAAGGATCTACTCGAAAAAGGTTTCATTAGGCCTAGTACATCGCCATGGGGTGCACCAGTTTTGTTTGTTCGTAAGAAGGATGGGTCCTTGAGAATGTGTATCGATTACCGACAGCTGAACAAAGTTACAACAAAGAATAAGTATCCGCTTCCAAGGATTGATGACCTTTTCGATCAATTACTAGGCGCCAAATGTTTTTTAAAGATTGACTTGTGGTCGGGGTACCACCAGTTGCGTGTTAAAGGAGTAGATATTCCGAAGTTAGCCTTTAGGACCAGGTATGGCCACTTCGAGTTTCTAGTAATGTCTTTTGGGCTTACTAATTCCCCAGCAGCTTTTATGGACCTAATAAATCGGGTCTTCAAGCCATTCCTAGATGTATTCGTGATCGTATTTATTGATGATATCCTGATTTACTCACGGTCTGAAGACGAATATGCTGCTCATCAACGTGCAGTATTGCAAACACTTCAGAATCATAAATTATATGCAAAGTTCTCCAAATGTGAGTGTTGGTTGACTTCAATGGCTTTTCTTGGCCATGTAATTACGGAAGAAGGTATTAGAGTTGACGGCCAAAAGATTGAAGCAGTAAAGAATTGGACGAGACCCTTAAATGCTACAGAGATCCGTAGTTTTTTGGGCTTAGCAGGTTATTATCGAAGGTTTGTGGAAGGATTTTCTTCTATCTCTGCACCATTGACAAAGTTGACTCATAAATCTGCCAAGTTCCAGTGGTCGGAGGCATGTGAGCAGAGTTTTCAGGAGTTGAAGGACAGGCTTACTTCAGCACCTGTCTTAACTCTGCCAGAGGGCACAGAAGGTTATGTTGTCTATTGTGATGCTTCAAGGATTGGGTTGGGCTGCATTTTAATGCAACATGGTAAAGTTATTGCCTATGCCTCGAGACAACTAAGAAAGCACGAACAAAATTACCCTACTCACGATCTTGAATTGGCAGCAGTTATATTTGCCTTGAAAATTTGGCGCCATTACTTGTTTGGAGTCCATGTAGACGTGTTTACGAACCACAAAAGTCTACAGTATTTATTCAAATAGAAGGATTTAAACCTATGGCAAAGAAGGTAGCTAGAGTTACTAAAGGATTATGATGTAGATATTTTGTACCATCCAGGTAAGGCCAATGTAGTGGCCAATGCACTTAGCCGCAAATCCATGGGAAGCTTGAGCCACGTAGAAAATAGAAAGATTGAGATGACAAGAGAACTACATCAATTAGCTAATTTTCAGGTTCGACTACTAGACCAAGGTAATGGGGGAGTTGTTATTCAAAGCACAGCGGAATCCTTACTTATAAGAGAGGTAAAGGAATGACAATATGATGATCCAGAATTAGTAGGATTGAGGGAAGAAATTCCACAGCAGAAGAAACCACTAATAGAGCTTAAGGAAGATGGGGTTCTGAGATATCAAGGTCGTCTATGTGTACCTAACGTCGGGGAGCTTTGGGAGAAAATTTTGGCAGAAGTTCACTATTCCCGCTATTCAATCCATCCAGGAGTGATGAAGATGTATCATGATCTTCGACAGATTTATTGGTGGAATAATATGAAGAGAAATATTACAAAGTTTGTAGCCCAATGCCCAAATTGTCAACAGGTAAAAATTGAACACCAGAGACCCAGAGGGCTAACTCAAAGTATAGTAATACCTAACTGGAAATGGGAAGTAATCAACATGGATTTTATTACGGGCTTACCCCGTACCTATCGGAAGTATGATTCCATATGGGTGATTGTAGATAGAATTACAAAATCAGCTCACTTTTTGCCAGTCAGGACAACTTATACTGCTGAAGATTATGCCAAGTTGTATATTAGTGAAATAGTTCGACTTCATGGTGTCCCAATTTCCATCATTTCAGATAGGGGTGCTCAAATTACAGCAAATTTCTGGAGGTCTTTACAGAGAGGCTTAGGTACTCAAATAAGTCTCAGTACAACTTTTCATCCACATACAGATGGACAAGCTGAACGCACTATTCAAACACTGAAAGATATGCTACGAGCTTGTGTACTAGATTTTAAAGGGAGTTGGGATGACCATTTGCCACTAATTGAGTTTGCTTATAATAATAGCTTCCATGCAAGCATTCAAATGGCTCCTTATGAGGCTTTATACAGACAAAAGTGTAGATCACCGATTGGATGGTTTGAAATTAGAGAAGCAGGATTATTAAGGCCAGACCTAGTTAATTAGGCAATGGAGAAGGTGAAGCTAATCCGAGAAAGATTACTAACATCTCAGAGTAGGCAGAAATCATATACAGATGTGCAACATCGGGATTTGGAATTTAATATTTGTGATTGGGTTTTCCTAAAGGTTTCGCCCATGAAAGGCGTAATGCAATTTGGTAAAAATGTAAAGCTTAGTCCAAGATATATTGGACCATACAGGATCATTCGGAGGGTAGGAAAAGTGGCATATAAGCAAGATTTACCCACAGAATTGGAGACAGTCCATCCTGTATTTCATGTATCGATGCTACGAAAGTGCATATGAGATCCTTCACGTATTATGCCTATCAAAGATGTTCAACTTTCTGAAGACTTATCCTATAAGGAAGTACCAATTTCTATCCTAGATCGTCAAGTTAGGAAGCTCAGAACCAAGGAAGTAGCCTCAGTAAAGATGTTACGGAGAAATAATAATGTCAAGGAAATGACGTGGGAAGCCGAGGAAGAAATGAGGAAAAAGTATCGCCAGTTATTTACAACCTGAAGATAGTGTAGAGGTAAGTCATGTCCTTATGTTCTTGATATTATTCCTACTATGCAAATATGATCTGGTTTGAACATATGCAAAGGATTGCATTTAATTGTATATCATTGTATCGCCTTGTGAGACATTGTGCTGGACTTTTGCTGAGTTTCAGGTTTTTGGATAGTCCCAATTATAAAGAAAACTCTGCCAAAATTTCTAGAAATCCCAAAGGACTAGGGCTCTATACGTATTACCCTCATTCGAGGATGAATGATTCTAAGGGGGGAAGGATGTGACACCCCATATCTTTCAAAACCTATATGACTAAGTTAATATCAACAAAGGTACTTGAGCTCAAGATTATGAAGGGGTACTTTGGCCTAGAATTTGAAATGGTCAAATGTATATAAGTGTTAAGTTAAATTATAAGGATGAGGGTTTTGAAAATGAGATAAAACAAGTGAGGTGCTTGCTCAACTTATCTAAGCTCTTAGGTGACAAGTAGGTGCATCACCTACCTACGCTAACGAACTAGGTTCCGAGGGCCGATTACGGGCAGCAACACCATGGATTATTAGACCTAATGGTAGACCAAATGAAGCTTAAAGTTGGCCCATCAAAGCACAACCAAATCTGGCCCAAACGACTACAAAATTTATCCATCAATATTGACCACATTTTGACCCAAGAGAAGCCCAAAATCAGCCACAAAACTTAACCCTTTTGAGGCCCAAGCAAAGGGTAATTTTGGCCCAAGTTTCTTGAACCATTTTGGCCCAAATATACTCAAAAAAGTCGGCCAAAAAGGTCCTTTTATACAGACCTTTTGTTGATCAATATTGATCACAAAAAGCTGGAAAAATTCTCTCTTATCTCCTTTCCTTTTGGCAGCCCCTCTCTCCCTTTAGGGTTCTAAGAAGATCAAGATTCATTCAAGATTAAGGTGATTTAAACAACTTGTTATCTTGGTATTAATCTACTACATATAGCAACGATATCCTATGGTAAGAAAGACATGAACTATGGCAGCCCCTTCCTTAAGATTGGACACTTAGAAATTGTGTAACAATTAAGAGATTTCTTCTTCTCTTGTTGGTGTATGTGTAGGGGTTACTTATGTAATGACCCTTCCGGTTATTTACACGTTTTTGCCTTTCTTGTACCATTAGAGCTTACTTGTAGCGGCCCAAGTCATTTATGGCTTGTCGTGACCGGTAGTTCGGTGCCCGGGCCATTTGTTTGGTCTTTATGGCCGTTCCTTGTTTTAGAGCTTCAACTTTGGAATCGCTGATGTCACGACCCAATTTCTCAGGTCATGATGGCACCTACAACCCCCAGTAGGCCAACCAATTCTCGTATCCCAGAACGGTTAGTAATGGGCTACTACCTAACCAAAACGCACCAGCACGCAGAAATAAGTGGAAACAAAACTCGAATATAAATACATAAAGGAAACTACACTAACCCCAAGACTTGGTATCAATAGTACAGAAGCTTCTAATAGAATACAAGTGCTAGTAGTAACAAAATACAACATAAATTTCCTCCGAAAGTACAAGGAGCAACAGTACAATAGATGAGATGTAGACAAGCCCCGACCGTCAGGCGCTCACCCTAGTCTCAAAGATCCAAAAGCTGCACGAGTCTCCAACGTGATCAACGGTGAAAGCTCAGCTAATATCTGCACAAAAAGTGCAGAAGTGTAGTATGAGCACCAAAACCACGGGTACTCAGTAGGTATCATAGGCCGACTGAGCGCATATAAGATATAAAAGCAGTAAGTAACAGATAGCAAGAAATCAGTCACTGATGCAATAAGCAAGGCACAAGGAGCTAGCACAGATCATCGATAACCAAGAGCTTCAAGTTACACATGCTAGCACAGAGATACAATCACACAGAATCACATGTGAAGGAAAGGAGAACTCACTTGGAGTCCTTGCACAACAATATAACAGTAGAGAGAGAGTTGAGAAAATAGCGGTATACTGGTAACCTCAAGTGGAAGGAAAAGACAGAGAGTAGTCTAACATACTCAAAATGGAATCAACCAGTATAAGGAAATTATAACACCAATCCAATCATATGATAGCATAACCAAGGAATCACCTCACAAGTACAACCCTAGGATGAAATAACTAGGCCACAATAACCGAGAGATACCACTCAGCTTCCCACAAGAATAGAACCAGAGTCTCACACTCTGCTCAAAAGGCCACACAAAAGTGCCTCAATAAGATAGGACTCCAAAGTCCTCTCAATAATCAAAAATCCCACAACCAAAGCCTCAATCGGCTAGCCATCACTAATCTTTCAAGAAACGGGTGCCAAGACAAGCTCTAAATAAAGATAGGAGTAAATATAGTCTACCTATAGTCCCAATGGCCTCCCATACAACCGAGGAACACAATCAAGTGAAAGCAAACCCTCCGTCATCCCATACTACCAGAGCGTACATTGAACACACAGCAAACAAGGGTGGAATCCAATGCATGATATGATATGAGATGATGTGTGAAATAGAACCTCTGTATGTACCTCCTCCGGTGCCAATCGGGCCCAGCAGGCAAGTTCTATGGAAGGACTCAGCCTGTATACTTCTACTCCACCGTATACCCTTCCCTCTGGCGCACGCTGCCCGAAGCCCCAGGCCTAGAGCGGCAAGGTCCATGGAGGTCCCCGACCCCATACTAAAACTCAGTATCAAGACATATCATCCAAAAGCAAGTCCGGGATCAAGATAGAGACCCAGTCTCAAATATGCATGCCCAGACCCTGTCCAAGACTAAAGCAGTAGAAAATGCCTCAAAATCCCCTCCAAGGGTGCCCGGGCGTAACCGGGTCTAAAATTGTAGTAAATCAAGTCTAGTGCTCCGCCCTGCAGAGACTAGTATCAGTAATAAAATCAAGTCTGGTGCACTGCCCCGCAGAGACTAGTATCAGTAATAAAATCAAGTCTGGTGCTCTGCCCCGCAGAGACTAGTACCAGTAATAAAATCAGTGCAAAAACATTCAAAAATCCCTTTTTTTATCAACAATAGTACTAAAAACGGCCCCCAGGGCCATGCAAATTTAGAAAAACTGTCGGTAGTGGCTCACAGCCAAAACTGTAGTAAAACATGCAGGGGAAAACCTTTTTAATGGATGATATGCTCGCACACAAATATAAAAGTAGCCCTACGGCTCACAACAATTCCTATCAACCCTGCACAGGCCCAATAGCTACTCAACAGACATAACCAGCCTAAAAGGATAATCTCTATGTCCGGGACTCGCGGACATTCCCAAATAGCCCACCATTTATGTTCCAGAGTCAATACAAGGCCACACAGGACCACAAAGGTAATATACATTACTTCGCGAATACTACAAACAACGTATGAAATAGACGGACGAAAGGCGGACAAGGTCTGGGGTACCAACCTATAAAAACCCATCCAAGGATGCTAATTAATGCAGTTATAGCCTATATACGCAGAGTCTAGATAGGGGAAAACCATAACCTACCTGTCATCCGATGACTAGCTGCGGGAACGACGTCGTCCAGACTCAAACTGGTCTGGGAAGCTCTGAATCACACAAAACAAATACTTTCAACTGAATCCCCAAATACGTCTCTATGAAGGCTGACCAACCAAGGTAATGGAACAATTGCTAGAATCGACAACGCTGCAAGAACGAGCCATAGCCATTTGATAAGGTGTTAATGTCACACTCACGACCAGCCAACTCCAAAACATAAGATGAGGCCAATAACAACAATAAATGGCAGCTAAATCCAACAACAATATGTTAACCACATCTCAAAGGAGCGACGAGCTCCCGAGGAACTATTTCAAAGCGTACTTCACGTTGTCCAATCCAATCACTATCGTATGCGATCCCAAAAAGAATCGCACAATTTCCCAATCTCTCCAGCACCTTACCACAACCATAACACCACAACAATAACCAAACATAACAAGATAAAGGGGTTGTCCAAAGCCACAAATCCACAATACCACTTCGTGGCTCAGAAATCCATAAAATAATACTAGAACATATAATAACGAAGGAGGGTCGTAGGGGAGAGATTACTTGACAAAAATATTCAATATACCAATATTAAAAACCTGCCTCCTTGCAGGAACAACAACAGATCCAAAATCAACAAGAAACTACTACAAGATATCGACAACAACAACTTTTCATAACTAGAAGCTTAAAATCTTGATCCAACAAATAGATAAGTGTACGGGATCCATACCTCACCAAAATAACTCCATAGCTACTGCCAAATACTCAGAAATCACCTGCTGGATTGCTGCATCAACACCCACGAAGATAAGCCATGAAATCGACGGGGAAAACTATACCAAAATGACGAGCTCGCGACGTAGAGAAACTTCCGTTAAACTTTCGAATTGAAAGGATCAAAGTCCATGGATTATTTAGGGACTTTACCTCTGATTTTCAGTGCATTTTTGGGTGAAAATAATGAGTTAAAACGAAGGAGAAATCAGCTTTTATAAGCTGAACCGACTTAGGATGTGGGCCCCACCTTGACGCGTCTGCTTGCGCAGTCTTACGAAAATGTGAATATCTCTCTATTCTGAAGTTGTATGGATGAACGGTTTAGTGAGTTGGAAACTAGACTCGTAGACCTTCGATTTGGTATATCGGGAGCTCACTAACTGTTTATACATAGGGAGAAACACCCCAAGACATTTAACCCAAATTTGAAGAGAATTTCTTAAAGGAATTTACAATAACTTTTTCCGACTTTTGTTTCGCAACTTGCTTGACTTCAAAACTTATCATACGACCATTTTGCAATTATAATACCTCATAACACATCCCTCTTAGTATATTAGACACTATTAGTCTTACCCCAAAGGCACGGGTTACTTTAAACCTTCCAAATGGGCGAGGTGTTACACGTGGCATTTCTTTAACTCGAACTTTCGAGTAAGGAATTCCTTTGACCTAGAACCTTAGTTTAATTCTTTGATATTACCAAGAATGTTGTCGAAAGTCAACGATTTCAAAAGTTGAAGCTCTAAAATGAGGAACGGCCATAAAGACCAAACAAATGGCCCGGGCACCGAACTACCGGTCCCGACAAGCCATAAATGACTTGGGCCGCTACAAGTAAGCTCTAATGGTACAAGAAAGGCAAAAATTTGTAAATGAACGGAAGGGTCATTAAAGTTGACTTTCGTCAACATTCATAATAATACCAAAGAATTGAACCAAGGTTCTAGGTAAAAGGAATCCCTTACTCAAAAGTTTGAGTTAAAGAAATGCCTCGTGTAACACCTCTCCCGTTTGGAAGGTTTAAAGTAACCCGTGCCTTTGGGGTAAGACTAATAGTGTCTAATATAATAAGAAGTATGTGTTATGAGGTATTATAATCGCAAAATGGTCGTATGATAAGTTTTGAAGTCAAGCAAGTTGCGAAACAAAAGTCGTAAAAGAGTTATTGTAAATTCCTTTAAGGAACTTCAAATTTGGGTTAAATGTCTTGGGCTGTTTCTCCATATCTATAAATATTTAGTGGTCCCCCAATATACCAAATCGAAGGTCTACGAGTCTAGTTTCCAATGCACTAAACCGTTCATCCATACGACTTCAGAATAGAGAGATATTTACATTTTTGTAAGACTGCACAAGCAGACACGTCAAGGTGGGGCCCACATCCTAAGTCGGTTTGCCTTTATAAATCAGCTTCTCCTTCGTTTTAAACCCATAAAAACAGACCAAAACCTTAAAAAATCAGATATAAACCTTAGAAATAATCCATGGACCTTGATCCTTTCAATTCGAAAGTTTAACAAAAGTTGCTCTACGTCGCGAGCTCATCATCGTGGTATAGTTTTCTCGTCGTTTTGGCTCCGTTTGTTGCTACTGCAAGGAGGCAGTTCCTGGAACTGATATTTTTATGGTATTATAATTTTATTATCGGAAGGTAAGGGTTCTAAATCCTCGACTCATTCTTAATTTGAGCTTTAGAATCAATTCCGAGGAGAACTTATTGTTATCGGCATGTTTGTCGTGTTTTCTTGCCGTATATTGTTACAGCTCGTGGTGGATCCTTATAACAACATTTTTATCTTGGTATTTCAAAGCTTTTTGTTGAGGTAACCTTCCTCCTATGAACCTCCTTCGTAATTTCATATTCTAGTATTGTTTTATGGATTTCTAAGCCACGAAGTGGTATTTTGGATCCGTGGCTCCGGGCAGCCCTTTTATCATATTAAATTGGGTTGTTATTGTTGTATGTTGATGGTGTTACAATTTTGGAGGTACTGGGGATTTGTGTGACTCGTATTGGAGTCAGGAATGATGGTTATTGGATTGAATGACATGAAGTACGCCTTGAAATAGTGCCTCGGGAGCTCGTCGCTCCTTGGAGATGTGGTTAACGTATTGTTGTTGGATTTAGCTACCATTGGTTATTGTTATTGGCCTCAGTTTTATGCTTTGGAGTTGGCTGGTCGCGAGTGTGACATTAACACCTTATCAAATGGCTATGGCTCGTTCTTACAGCCTCGTCGATTCTAGCAATTATTCCATTACCTTGGTTGGTCAGGCTTCATAGAGACGCCTGTGGGACTTCAGTTGAAAGTGTTTTTGTAATTTGGAGCTTCCCGGAGCAGTTTGAGCCTGGACGACGCCGTTCCCGCAGCTAGTCATCAGATGACAGGTAGGTTATGGCTTTCCTACCTAGACTCTGCGTATATAGGTTATAACTGCATTAATTAACATCATTGGGTGGGTTATTATAGGGTGGTACCCCAGACCTTGTCCACCTTGTTCGTCCATTATTTCATGCATTGTTTGTAGTATTCGCGTAGTATTGTATATTACCCTTGTGGTCCTGTGTGGCCTTGTATTGACTCTGAAACATAGATGGTGGGTTATTGGGGAATGTCCGCGAATCCCGGACATAGAGATTATCCTTTTAGGCTGGTTATGTCTGTTGATTAGCTACTGGGCCTGTACAGGGCTGATAGGAGTTGTTGTGAGCCATTTGGCTACTTTTATATTTGTGTGCAAGCATATCATCCATGAAAAAGTTTTTCCCCTGCATGATTTACTACAGTTTTGGCTGCGAGCCACTACCGACAGTTTTCCTAAATTTGCATAGCCCTAGAGGGCCTATTTTTGGTACTGTTGATGATTAAAAAGGGGATTTTTGGATGTTTTCGCACTGATTTTATTACTGGTATTAGTCTCTGCGAGGCAGAGCACCAGACTTGATTTTATTACTAGTATTAGTCTCTGCGGGGCAGAGCACCAGACTTGATTTTATTACTGATACTAGTCTCTGCGGGGCAGAGCACCGGGCTTGATTTTATTACTGATACTAGTCTCTGCGGGGCAGAGCACCAGACTTGATTTTATTACTTATACTAGTCTCTGAAGGGCGGAGCACTAGACTTGATTTACTACAGTTTTAGACCCGGTTAAGCCCGGGCACCCTTGGAGGGGTTTTTGAGGCATTTTCTACTACTTTAGTCCTGGACAGGGTCTGGGCATGCATATTTGAGACTAGGTCTCTATCTTGATCCCGAACTTGCTTCCGGATGACATGTATTGATACTGAGTTTTAGTATGGGGTCGGGGACCTCGATGAACTTGCATTGGAGGGAAGGGTATACGGTGGAGTAAAGGTATACAGGCTGATTCTTTCCATGGAATCTACCTGCTGGGCCCGATTGGCACCGGAGGAGGTACATACAGAGGTTCTATTTCACACATCATATCATGCATTGAATTCCACCCTTGTTTGGTGTGTGTTCAGTGTACGCTTTGGTAGTATGGGATGCCGGAGGGTTTGCTTTCACTTGATTGTGTTCCTCGGTTGTATGGGCGGCCGTTGGGACTGTAGGTAGACTATATTTACTCCTGTCTTTATTTAGAGCTTGTCTTGGCACTCGATTAGTGAAGGATTAGTGATGGTTAACCTGTTGAGGTTTCAGTTATGGGATATCTGATTATTGTGAGGGCTAGGGAGTCCTATCTTATTGAGGCACTTTTATGTGGCCTTCTGAGCAGAGCGTGAGACTCTGGTTCTATTCTTGTGGGAAGCTGAGTGGTATCTCTCGGTTATTATGGTCTAGTTATTTCATCCTAGGGTGGTACTTGTGAGGTGATTCCCTTGTTATGCTATCATGTGATTGGATTAGTGTTATGATTTCCTTATACTGGTTGATTCCATTTTGAGTATGTTAGACTGTTCTCTGTCTTTTCCTTCTACTTGAGGTTACCAGTATACTGCCATTTTCTCATCTCTCTCTCTACTTACTTATATTATTGTGCAAGGACTCCAGGTGCATTTTCCTTTCTTTCACCTGTGATTCTATGTAATTGTATCTCTGTGCTAGCATGTGTTACTTGAAGCTCTTGGTTATGGATGATCTGTGCTAGCTCTTTGTGCCTTGTTTATTGCTTCAGTGACTGCTTTCTTGTTATCTATTACTTACTACTTTTATATCTTATATGCGCTCAGTCGGCCGATGATACCTACTGAGTACCCATTGTTTTGGTGCTCATACTACACTTCTGCACTTTTTGGTGCAGATATTAGCTGAGCTTTCGCCGTTGATCACGTTGGAGACTCGTGCAGCTTTTGGATCTTTGAGACTAGGGTGAGCGCCTGACGGTCGGGGCTTGTCTACATCTCATCTGTTGTACTGTTGCTCCTTGTACTTTTGGAGGCAATTTATGTTGTATTTTGTTACTACCAGCACTTGTCTTCAATTAGAAACTTCTGTACTATTGATACCAAGTCTTGGGGTTGGTGTAGTTTCCTTTATGTATTTATATTCGAGTTTTGCTTCCGTTTATTTTTGCTTGCTGGTGCATTTTGGTTAGGTAGTAGCCCATTACTAACTGTTCTGGGCTACGAGAATTGATTCGCCTACTGGGAGACTGTAGGTGCCATCATGACTTGAGATATCGGGTCATGACAGCTTGGTATCAGAGCTCTAGGTTCACCGGTGTCATTATACAGAAGCAAGTGTCTAGGTAGAGTCTCGCGGATCGGTACGATGACGTCCATATCCTATCTGCGGGAGGCTACAGGGCATTGTTAGGAAAAGTTTCATCTTCTTGGCTTCTCATCGTGTGTTCCTGGCTCTATTGACTTCTAAACTTCGGTTGTTCATTCATTCTGAGATGCCTCATACGAGTGCGATAGCGGTTGGTGCCGAGGCTTCTGTGCCTGTTGCTTCAATGCTTCCATCAGCGCCAGGACTCCAGAGTGAGGGTTTACTACACTAGATAGGGGGTGTGGGGTCAGCCCAACCTTTGATTGGATTTATAGCGACCTCAGCACTTTAGGACACCGTGGCTAGGACTCTGAGTCCTCCGGTGAGTGTTCCAGTACCTGGTTCTGTGAGTGGTGCTTCAGTTATAGTTGATCTTCTAGTTCTTCAGCAAGGTTGTCTGGCGGTATGGGAGTACGAGGCGAGATTTTCCCATCGTACTTCATATGGTATAGGTTATTTTTGGTGTGGTGAGAATGGGAACTTTACTAGGAATTGCCCCACGATTGTGTATCCCAGACAGTCTGGTTGTTATCATTGTGGAGATACTAGTCACCTTTATAAAGCTTGTCCCCGGCGAAGGCCTGTTGGGCCTTCAGTTTTGACTACTCAGTCTAGAGTTAGATTCCGTCAGCTTGATGCTCCGCTTGGTGGGCCAGAGGTAGAGGTTCCTGATATTATTGCTGCAGGTTAGGCTTTTGCTACCTTCGAGTTATGTTAGTCCCACTCGTGTTGCGACTCTATCCCTTCTGTCGTGTAATTGTTTATATGCCTACCTGCTACTTGTTTAAGTTGTTTGGCTACTCTAATTGTAGTATCGGTATGTTGTTTTATTGGTAGTTTATTCTTTAGTAGTGGATGGGGGTAAGTTAGCCTTGAGAAGTGTTTTCCCGGAGTTGTAGCTCGTGGGTAGTTCGTGGTAGTCTGTTTCTAGTTGGGTTATCCCTGTTTCATTGTGATTTTGGACTTGTGGTTGAGTTGCCCTTGTTGAGCGGTCCTAGATGGTTGTTGCCTAGGTCGTTATCTAGCGTGGCTAGAGATCCGTGTGATGGTTTAGTGTATTACCGGTAGTTGGGCCGGAGTTGAGATTTTGCCTCAGTTGGGAGATATTGGTTATGCTAGTGTGCTTAGATTGGTTTGGTCTCCCGAGTGTCTATAGTCTCTTCCACTTCCTTGTCCGTTGGGTGTTTGGTTGTATCCCTAGCTCCAGTTGGAATGAATCTTGATCGTAGTTTTTTTTGATGAGCTCTGGATGTTGGCATCGTGATTGGGGCTTGACTTTAAGCACTTCCGACTAAGTGTTGATCGTAACCTCGTGGTTGGGTTGTATTTGTAAGCATTTCGGGTGAGTTGGCCATCCGGCCCATTCTTCTCCTGCCTTATTAAATTTGACGTGTAGCTATGAGAAGTAAGGTAATAGCTTCAGGTTCTTATTTGAGAGAGGATTTGTAAGGTTTGGTATGTGCTGTTGACACCCAATTTTGGCTCTCCGTGCTTAAAATTAACGTCTTCAGGTTTTCTGAACGTTAAAGAGCACAAAATACATTTTTTTACATATTTTTTCATAATATATAATAATTTATTGATAATCATCCTTATTTTAGGAGTTTTATCAATTTATTGATAATTATTCTTAATTTCATAAATATTAGGATTCTTATCAATTTATTGGGACATTTTTACTGTCTTACAATTTATTGATAATTATCCTTTATTTTGTGAATATTAGGATTTTTTATCAATTTATTATTATTATACAATTTTGATAATCACAATTTTTTTTATATAGTCACCTACACACGTACACAATACAAATACTACAATTTCAATTATTTACAACATATTATATTTTTTTTAAAGTTAATCATATTTTATTATTATATTTTTGTAATCACATACCAACACACACATTTTTGTACATTATTTATATTTTTATATACATTCCGCAAACGCAAGAAGTCGGACCAATTAATTACAAATACAGAGTTAAAAGTTGGTCAAGTCAAGGTCTTGTCACCTTTTTAAAAAGGGTGACAATTGACATGACTAGGTGCGGCCATTGTCCTTTGGTTAATAACCTTGTGCATTGATTAATAAAATAAAAATTCACTAGTTAATAACTAAGGGACAAAGGGAGCAAAGATTATTATTTTTTGGATAAAAATGAATTTTCTTTTATATTATAAAAAGACACACATCTCACACACTCAAACACTTCTACATTTTCAAGATATTTGCTCACTCCTCTCATCTTCTTCCTCACAATTCTCCCCTCAAAATCCCCATTATGCTCCGATCAGAAGCCCCACGCCAGAGCTCTGACTTCCGGCAAAACTCCGACCAAACGTCAACAACACCACCACCTTTCTCTCCCTTTCCCCTCTCTGTTTTACCACTGTTGTCGAAAAGCTCAGATCTGGCCGGAAAATAATTCCAAGCGGCTGCTCCGGTTCTCACCGTTGAAGTAGTCGCCGGTTTTGTTGTTACTGAACGTTAGTTGTTCTCTTTCTTTCTCTTTGGTGCAGGTCTATCTTTGTGGGAAAAATATTTCTCCGGCGAGCTCCCTTTTTCAGATCTATATTCGATGAATATTTTATTTCTTTCTCTGTTATTGCTTTTTGTTTAAATTGTTGTTGTTGATGGACTGATTTTTGCTATATTTCTTGATATTTTCCAGCAACTTATGTCAATTCTAGATGCTCATATTACTGCTAGTTGCTCGACATTGCCTGGTTAATTCTTTGGACTGATGTTTTTTCATTCTTGCCCTTTACAAGTTATTAAATTGATTCGAACAAGATACTACACAAAAATGGCCAATGAAAAAACTCCCGTCGATTTTTGAGGCCTCCACAATAAAAAAGACGGATACATATATACATACGTAGCGAGAAAAAATAAAGTTTGGGCGATGACGAAATCTTAATATTACAAAGACGAAATAAAAAGTTTTATGATCCGTATATTGGCGAGGTGATCTCGGGTGGCCAACCGATGTTTCGCAGCCATGGCGTATTTAAAACTTAGTACTACCACATATCTGAGCCCATACTATAATAAAATTTTATTTTCTTATATTTACATACATATATGTATTTCTTTAACTTATTTTGATAAATATTTATTTGTTATTGAATTTTTTTACTAAGTGTTTATACATGTACGTGAAGATACTTCCGAAGATGACAATTAAAAGGGGTTTGAAAATCTCTCCAAAATTTATTGCTTTTATTTATATTCTTGTAATTCTTGTAATTGTACAAAGATAAAGTATAGTGAAAACTTTATTTTCGGGGCTTTGGGAGGTATGTCTTTTATCTACTTATTCATTATTACGTGCATAGGCAAAACTTAGACCGTAAATACTTTACAAATGAATCAGTTCAACTTAGGTAATTAGTTCACATTTTTACTTCACGCAGATATTAGGCCGTCTTTTCTTTTTCAAACCGTTCTTTTAATCATTTTTACTTAAACTTTGCAAACGATTCTTTATATATTCTTTTGAAAATTAATATTCGTTTCTCATTCTTAAACGCATTTTTTCTTGCAGAAGTGAAATAGTATTTACATAATAAAAAACGCAAGTCAATTGGTGTAATTATTGTACAATCTTTTCAATACATTTCTTTACATTATACATATTTTTTTTACATTCTTTACTCAATGTACTTAGACATATATTACTTACACATTTTTTTTTTATATATATATTTCGTAATAGTATCTATTTATATTAACATATTTACATACTTTTCATATTAACAATATACATTCTTTTACTCTTTTGTATACTTTCTTACATATAAATTTTCATACATACTAAATTTTCTCATACATATAAAAAATACATTTTTCATACTCTTATGTACATATTTTAAAATTATTCTTTGCACTTGTATATACATATTTTTTACTGTTCATATTTATACTTTTCAAAAAATGTTTTTTTTACCTCCTCTCCTTTAAAAATTAAAGTTTAGCCGGGTACCACATTTGTGAATTTCGAAGGATGCCTAACACCTTCCCTTCGAAATAACTTGAACCCTTACCTAGAATCTCAAATGGTTTTTGCAGATTAAAATGTGAGTCATACATGTCAATAATCAAAAATAGGTTTTCTTATTTTCCTTAAAAATTAGGTGGCGACTCTGTACATAATTAAATTCTTTCAGAGTCCATAAGTTGTGCTTTATCTAACCTTGGTAAAAATAGGGCATGACAGAATGGCGACTCTGCTGGGGATGCAACTAGGTTCTAACCATCATAGACTCAATTTTTAATTGAGGGAGGTATTTCTATTCATATTTTTATATATTGATTATTTAATTTTTCAATTATTTTTTGCACACTATGAATTGTATATGTTATTTGTATTGTACAGATAAATTTTTAGTTTTTGCTTATACATAAATTCTTTATATTAATTATTGTTTCATTATTTACTTTATAATATAGATATGTGTTCGAAATACTTCTACACATTATTTATTTAATTATCACATTATTTCTATCGAGTCTTGACCGTACACTATCACACATTGTGGTTCACGCAAGGAGTGTTTCACGCTACTTCAAAACTTCTTTGGATTCCTTAGTTTCAGAGTCGACGCGTGCAAATTACCACGTGTCTCCTCGTAGTTGTTCGAATATTCTTTATCAGCTTAGGTGAATCTACTGTTACAATCCTTAGGCCATAGTTTTATTTGAGACCTGCTCTTCGTTAATTACATATTCTGCGTTCTTGCATTTTTGTGCATATTTATTTTAGTTTATACATATATATATATACACGTCATCTTCGTTCTCGTCCATTTTATTTGACGATTTTTGTTGACTTGTGTTGGGCCTAGGACCTTTTCAATACTTCACATTCGTTCTCGGTCTCTAAGACCATCCTTCACCATTTATCGTTCTTCTTCATACCCATTGTCGATCTATACGATCACTTTTTTGGATTTCATCATTCTTTTTTCAAGAAATTATCAATGCAGCCTTGTACATCCTTCTCATCTTTATACCAAACCTTTTTCTTGTCCAAACTTTCACTCATAGCTTCACTTTTTTTCAATACAATTACTCAAAGTAATTATACAAATCACATATAACTACGTATCTATTCGAACTACGTTTTGACCTGATTCTTGTCATGACAAGATACGTAGGCAACCTTACATAAGGGTTCGGTCTTCCATTCTTTCAAAATAATTTCTTCAGGATTTTAAAAACTGGGGCAAATTTTTGAAACAATTCAAATACCCTCTCCAAAGTCCTGTTGACAGCACAAATCAACAGTTTCCCTCAAATCCAAATCTCCCTGACATCAGTGTCAATTTTGGCCTTACGTTCAAACCTTCACTCGACTTTGATCCCAGAACATGGGACATAAGTTTCTTTTTCTCTCAATCATCGTAGATTATGAAATGTGACATTTTGGCCTTCACTTTCAAAATCAAGAGTTCAACACTCTCCCAGTCATTCAATTCTTCTGACAGCGGCGAAGTAATATCAAATTTTTGCCATGCTTCTCTTTCTTTGTAATATTTTCAGCGTATTAGAGTAGTGACAAAACTCTGTCTATCTTTTTACATCTGTCATCTTGATTGTCTGATCAAAGTAATTTTAAAGCTCATTGTCTGCAATCGGTTCCTCTCAGCCGCCTGTCACACCATTTTTCAAGAATAACCATCAGTTCATGACAATCATACATATCACACCCATGGGTTCATTCTGAACTACGTCCTGACCTGATTCTCATCTTGATTCATCTTGGTGAGATATGTAGGCAATCCTACATAAGGGTTCGATCTTCCTGCTATTCTAAAATGATTTTCTTAGTATTGCAAACTGGGGCAAATACTTTGGAACGGTCCAATGACGCTCTCAAGCCCTCAAAAAATAATTTAAAGTGTCAACCAATTCTCTCAAAATCCATAATTCAAGAATATCAATGTCACTTTTACCATAATCTCCATTTGACTTTAGTCTCAAGATCTGAAGACCTAAGTCTCTCATCAAACCTCCCAAACGCCGTAGGCCATGAAACTATGGTGAATCACTTTCACTCTTCAAATCTAAGGATTCAACACAAGTTAACTCGTTTTCTTCACAGGCGCACCTATTAAAAGATATCAAGCAATAAAAGGCGAGGAGTCGAGTCTCAAGTGCTCGGAAGTGAACACCCCTTTTTTAAACTAAGAAGTTTTCTTTGAATGCAGGAGGAACGACATAATCCCTGAATCTCATGGGAGAGTCACACTAATCTCTGATTTCAAATCGGATGCATCACTTGGCCGCATGACCTAACTCTAATCCCTCTTAGTCTTATGTTTGGAGAGCGACTTTAACACTCTGTTATTTGATTCTTGCAGGTTAAATGATTCCTGAACTTCACATGAGATAACATCCGACCTCAAACTTTTTGAGGCATCCATATTCAATGGGACAGACAAATCAGGGGAGTTTTTGATCATGTAATTATATTTTTTTTATGACTTCCCTACTTTCACTCCTTTTTTATTTCTTTACAGAAGAGCTGTCTCCACTTAATCGGGGACGGATACACCAATAAGGGCCCTTGCAAATAATTGAGAGGCCACAGCATGTCGTCTCCAACAATGATTAGAGACGATCACAATAATGGATGGTCCCCGTAAACAATTTGGAGATCGCAACAATGATCATCCCCACAAATAGTCGAGAGATACTGTAATCGAGGACATCGCCAACACCCGACATACGAGGCATCGCTCTGAGTTTGTCTATATCTTTGCATTATTTTTTATACATATTTTTATATTCGATAAATATCTTAATTTTTTGCTTTATACTTCTTCTAGAGGTGAATTCTTTTTGCACATACATTTGCTACCATATCTTCACGAACTATGCGAACCTGATTCTCATCTCGATGAGATACGTAGGAAGCCCTTCTTGGGTTCGGTATTCCTTATTAGAAAAACAAAAACAAAAAAAAAAGTGTGTACATACATTTTAGTTCACATCTTCATGAACTACGCGAACCTGATTCTCATCTCGATGAGATACGTAGGCATCCCTTCTTCGGTTCGGTATTCCTTATTAGAAAAACAAAAAAAAATGTGTGTACATACATTTTAGTTCACATCTTCACGAACTACGCGAACCTGATTCTCATCTCGATGAGATAAGTAGGCATCCCTTCTTGGTTCGGTATTCCTTATTAGAAAAAGAAAAAAAAGAGTTTGTACATACGTTTTAGTACATCATCCTCATGAACTACGCATACCTGATTCTCATCTCAATGAGATACGTAGGCAGTCCTTCTTGGATTCGGTATTCCTTTACAAAAAAAAGGTTTATTTTTTTTTTACTTTACATCTTATACCCTATCCTCTTGAACTACACAGACCTGATTCTTGTTTATACAAGATACGTAGGCAACCCTCATAAGGGTTCGGTCTCATTTTTCAAAAAAAAAAACGAAAAAAAAAACATGAAAGTTTTGACTTGGTTGGTACCAACATAGTTAGAAGTGTGCATGAGAAAGAAACAAATGATATGATGGAGAGGATCAATTTCGTGGTAAACCATAAATCCTTTTGGTACCTCTTAATCGCACCTTAGTGACACTCGAAAAATTCTCTTGCATGCATCTAAGACAAGAACAAAACCAACCTCATCGTTTTATGTGCATTGTGTGGCGAGCATTAGATTAATTCATTGCATTGCATTGTTGATCTAGAACTTGGCCTAAATGCTTGTTGAGGCGAAATCCTGAGTTACACTTGATTTGGGAAAGGATCGTAGGCCTTCTTTGACCCGATTGAGCCTTTCATAGCCTACCAAATGACATTATCCCTAGCATTCCCCCTTTGAGCCTAAAGCCTTTTTTTTAACAACCACATCTCAGCCTATACCTTTCTGAGTGCTTACATGCACTACCCTCTTTTGGCCCGACCTCCCTGAGTGCATTAAAATGTGCAAATTGCGGACAAAGATTCAAGATCAAAGATGCCAAAGGCAGAAGATGCAAAGTCCTAGAGGAATAAAGATGAAAATACAACTTTAAAGAAGGAGTAAAATTCCCCACAAATCAAAACATGGAGAAATCCCCCCCAAAAAAAAATATATAATGAAAAACACTCCAACAAATGTGGAGAAATTTCACAAAAAAAAAATAAGAGAAAAGAACTCCAAAAAGGAAAAAAAAGACTCCAACAACGAAAAGAAGTCGATACAAATTCAAAGAAAGGGACTACGAAACAAAGAAGATCAAGCGTCCAAATGCAACAAATGTCAAAGCACAAATACAGTGCATGTTCAAGGGAGGATTAGTCACTTTTATCCCAAATAATATCCTACCCATGCCCAAGCCTACATTACAAGCTAATAATAAGCCCTACATGATCCTATTTCAAGCGTTCTCACATTAGTGGATACTTACATGAAAGCCAAGCCTATGGTATCACAATTGCATGCATTGAACATCCTTCTGAGTGTGAGTGCACTTCTCAAAATGTCCTAAAATCAAAATACTCATATGTGTGAAAAATAGGACTTTCTTTTGGTGAGGCACGTGAAACATGAGAACATGTATAGTTCAAAATCTTTGTTTGAATCAAGATGAACAAATCTTGTCGATACTTAGGTACGTCTGAGGTACCATTTGAAACAATTGAAATTACCCAAAGTTGATCTTGGTTAGCTGGAAAAGATGGTGGAATTCTTGTGCATAAGACTAATTGTCGGTACCAACTGAAAGTCAAGACATTATTTTCTTTTCAACATTCTTACAACTGGAAAAAAAAAAAGTTTTCTTCCTTTACAGGCGCCACCTTCTAATGCGGGTATTTACATTTCAGTACATTTTACAGGCGCCCACCTTCTAATGCGGGTATTTACATTTCAGTCCCTTTTACAGGCGCCCACCTTCTAATGCGGGTATTTACATTCAAGTCCATTTTACAGGCGCCCACCTTCTAATGCGGGTATTTACATTCAAGTCCATTTTACAGGCGCCCACCTTCTAATGCGGGTATTTACATTCAAGTCCATTTTACAGGCGCCCACCTTCTAATGCGGGTATTTACATTCAAGTACATTTTACAGGCGCCCACCTTCTAATGCGGGTATTTACATTCAAGTACATTTTACAGGCGCCCACCTTCTAATGCGGGTATTTATATTCAAGTACATTTTATAGGCGCCCACCTTCAAATGCGGGTATTCATTCAATGCTTCGGCACACAAACCGGAGTATGCATCAGAATCTTGGACCACAACCTAAGATTCCATTTCATTCAATGCTCTAGCACACAAAGCGGAGTATGCATCAGGATCTTGGTACACAACCCAAGATTCTATTTCATTCAAAGCTCCGGCACACAAACTGGAGTATGCATCAGAATCTTGGCACACAATTCAAGATTCCCTTTTATTAACGCTTTGGCACACAAACCGGAGCATGCATCAGGATCTTGGCACATAATCCAAGATTCCATTTCATTTAAAGCTCCAGCACACAAACTGGAGTATGCATTGGAATTTTGGCACACAACCCAAGATTCAACTCATTCAAAGCTCCGGCACACAAACCAAAGTATGCATTGGAATCTTGGCACACAACCTAAGATTCCATTTCATTAATGCTTCAGCACACAAACCGAAGTATGCATCGGAATCTTGGCACACAACCTAAGATTCCATTTCATTAATGCTTCGGCACACAAACCGAAGTATGCATCAGAATTTTCGCACACAACCTAAGATTCCATTTCATTAACGCTCCGGCACACAAACTGGAGTATGCATCAGAATCTTGGCACACAACCTAAGATTCCATTTCATTAATGCTTCGGCACACAAACCGAAGTATGCATCGGAATCTTGGCACACAACCTAAGATTCCATTTCATTAATGCTTCAGCACACAAACCAAAGTATGCATCGGAATCTTGGCACACAACCTAAGATTCCATTTCATTAATGCTTTGGCACACAAACCGAAGTATGCATCGGAATCTTGGCACAAAACCTAAGATTCCATTTCATTTACGCTCCGGCACACAAACTGGAGTATGCATCAGAATATTGGCACACAACCCAAGATTCCATTTCATTAACGCTCCGGCACACAAACTGGAGTATGCATCAGAATCTTGGCACACAACCCAAGATTCCTTTTCATTAATGCTTCGACACACAAACTGGAGTATGCATCAGAATCTTGGACCACAACCTAAGATTCCATTTCATTCAATGCTCTAGCACACAAATCAGAGCATGCATCAGTATCTTGGCACACAACCCAGGATTCTATTCATTCAAAACTCTGGCACACAAACTAGAGTATGCATCAAAATCTTGACACACAACTCAAGATTTTGCTTCATTAACGCTTCGGCACACAACTCAAAGTTTGCATCAAATTCCTGGCACAGAACCCAGGATCCCCTTTCTATTCCAATACTCTGAAAAATAAATCAGAGTTTGACTCAAAGTCTCGAGATACATATGCTTTTACAGTTTGCGTCTTATGTCCGAAAGAGTCATTCGACCTATCGTGACTTGCATTGTCAAGCACCATTCTACCTACATCACACCAACATGGGACGTGTAGGCAATCAGGTCTTCAATGACCAACAATCCCTCTCACATATCCAGTGTCATTAATTGGATACTTGGAGAATTTCAAAATTGACACCAAATCATTCCTTCTCACACATCCTCACATTTTTTGAACTACATAGACCTGATTCTCGTGATCTCGAGATATGTAGGAAGCTCTATTAAGAGTTCGGTCATTATCACATCATAATAATTCTTTTTTCCAGCAAGTACACAATCTTGCATCCCCAGCGTCTCACAGCTCGACATTGGGGAAATTTTGAAAGAGACATTGGGAATATGTAAATGCTTCTGTTCCCAAATAGTCTTTTCCTTTAATTATTTTTCCCAAGGTCGTCCGCCCCGAACAATAGGACAAGAGGTAATTTGCCTCAACTTTTGAACTACATCTGACCTGATCCTCGTGTAATCCGAGATATGTAGGCAACTCTAAATCGAAGTTCGGCCGTATTTTTATCATAATTCTTTATCGAGCAAAATTGGCTTCATGTCAATGTTTTCGTCCAAAGATTCTTACATCATCTTTAGTCGAAAAGGGGCAAACTGTTGACACCCAATTTTGGCTCTCCGTGCTTAAAATTAACGTCTTCAGGTTTTCTGAACGTTAAAGAGCACAAAATACTTTTTTTTACACATTTTTTCATGAAATATAATAATTTATTGATACTCATCCTTATTTTAGGAGTTTTATCAATTTATTGATAATTATTCTTAATTTCATAAATATTAGGATTCTTATCAATTTATTGGGACATTTTTACTATCTTACAATTTATTGATAATTATCCTTTATTTTGTGAATATTAGGATTTTTTATCAATTTATTATCATTATACAATTTTGATAATATCAATTTTTTTATATAGTCACCTACACACGTACACGATACAAATACTACAATTTCAATTCTTTACAACATATTATATTTTTTTTAAAGTTAATCATATTTTATTATTATATTTTTGTAATCACATACCAACACACACATTTTTGTACATTATTTATATTTTTACATACATTCCGCAAACGCAAGAAGTCGGACCAAAATTACAAATACAGAGTTAAAAGTTGGTCAAGTCAAGGTCTTGTCACCTTTTTAAAAAAGGTGACAATTGACATGACTAGGTGCGGCCATTGTCCTTTGGATTTCTAAGCCACGAAGTGGTATTTCGGATCCGTGGCTCCGGGCAGCCCCTTTGTCATATTAAATTGAGTTGTTATTGTTGTATGTTGATGGTGTTACGATATTGGAGGTACTGGGGATTTGTGTGACTTGTATTGGAGTCACGAACGATGGTTATTGGATTGAATGACATGAAGTACACCTTGAAATAGTGCCTCGGGAGCTCGTCGCTCCTTGGAGATGTGGTTAACGTATTGTTGTTGGATTTAGCTGCCATTTGTTATTTTTATTGGCCTCATTTTTATGCTTTAGAGTTGGCTGGTAGCGAGTGTGACATTAACACCTTATCAAATGGCTATGGCTCGTTCTTGCAGCCTCGTCGATTCTAGCAATTGTTCCATTACCTTGGTTGGTCAGGATTCATAGAGACGCCTGTGGGAGTTCAGTTGAAAGTGTTTTAGTAATTGGGAGCTTCCCAGAGCAGTTTGAGCCTGGACGACGCCGTTCCCGCAGCTAGTCATCGGATGACAGGTAGGTTATGGCTTTCCTACCTAGACTCTGCGTATATAGGCTATAACTGCATTAATTAATATCCTTGGGTGGGTTATTATAGGGTGGTACCCCAGACCTTGTCCACCTTGTTCGTCCGTTAATTCATGCGTTGTTTGTAGTATTCGCGTAGTATTGTATATTACCTTTGTGTTCCTGTGTGGGCTTGTATTGACTCTAGAACATAGATGGTGGGTTATTAGGGAATGTCCGCGAATCCCGTACATAGAGATTATCCTTTTAGACTGGTTATGTCTGCTGAGTAGCTACTGGGCCTGTACAGGGCTGATAGGAGTTGTTGTGAACCATTTGGATACTTTTATATTTGTGTGCGAGCATATCATCCATGAAAATGGTTTTCCCCTGCATGATTTACTACAGTTTTGGCTGCGAGCCACTACCGACAGTTTTCCTAAATTTGCATAGCCCCGGGGGGCCTATTTTTGGTACTGTTGATGATCGAAAAGGGGATTTTTGGATGTTTTCGCACTGATTTTATTACTGGTATTAGTCTCTGCGGGGCAGAGCACTAGACTTGATTTTATTACAGATACTAGTCTCTACGGGGCAAAGCACCAGGCTTGATTTTATTACTGCTACTAGTCTCTGCGGGGTAGAGCACCAAACTTGATTTTAGTACTGATACTAGTCTCTGCAGGGCGGAGCACTAAACTTGATTTACTACAGTTTTAGACCCGGTTACGCCGGGGAACCCTTGGAGGGGTTTTTGAGGCATTTTCTACTACTTTATTCCTAGACAGGGTCTGGGCATGCATATTTGAGACTGAGTCTCTATCTTGATCCCAAACTTGCTTCTGAATGACATGTATTGATACTAAGTTTTAGTATGGGGTCGGGGACCTCTATGGACCTTGCCGCTCTGGGCCTGGGGCTTCGGGCTGCGTGCGCCGGAGGGAAGGGTATACGGTGGAGTAGAGGTATACAGGCTGAGTCCTTCCATGGAATCTGCCTGCTGGGCCCAATTGGCACAGGAGGAGGTACATACAGAGGTTCTATTTCACACATCATCTCATATCATATCATATCATGCATAGGATTCCACCCTTGTTTGCTGTGTGTTCAGTGTACGCTCCGGTAGTATGGGATGCCGGAGGGTTTGCTTTCACTTGATTATGTTCCTCAATTGTATGGGTGGTCGTTGGGACTGTAGGTAGACTATATTTACTCCTGTCTTTATTTAGAGCTTGTCTTGGCACTCGATTAGTGAAGGATTAGTGATGGTTAACCTGTTGAGGTTTCAGTTATGGGATATCTGATTATTGTGAGGGCTAGGGAGTCCTATCTTATTGAGGCACTTTTATGTGGCCTTCTGAGCAGAGTGTGAGACTCTGGTTCTATTCTTGTGGGAAGCTGAGTGGTATCTCTCGGTTATTATGGTCTAGTTATTTCATCCTAGGGTGGTACTTGTGAGGTGATTCCCTGGTTATGCTATCATGTGATTGGATTGGTGTTATGATTTCCTTATACTAGTTGATTCCATTTTGAGTATGTTAGACTGATCTCCGTCTTTTCCTTCTACTTGAGGTTACCGGTATACCGCCATTTTCTTAACTCTCTCTCTACTTACTTATATTATTGTGCAAGGACTCCAGGTGCGTTTTTCTTTCCTTCACCTGTGATTCTATGTAATTGTATCTCTGTGCTAGCATGTGTTACTTGAAGCTCTTGGTTATGGATGATCTGTGCTAGCTCCTTGTGCCTTGCTTATTGCTTCAGTGACTACTTTTTTGTTATCTTTTACTTACTCCTTTTATATCTTATATGCGCTCAGTCGACCGATGATACCTACTGAGTACCCATTGTTTTGGTGCTCATACTACACTTCTACACTTTTTGGTGCAGATATTAGCTGAGATTTCGTTGTTGATCACGTTGGAGACTCGTGCAGCTTTTGGATCTTTGAGACTAAGGTGAGCGCCTGACGATCGGGGCTTGTCTACATCTCATCTGTTGTACTGTTGTTCCTTGTACTTTCGGAGGCAATTTATGTTGTATTTTGTTACTACCAGCACTTGTCTTCTATAAGAAACTTTTGTACCATTGATACCAAGTCTTGGGGTTGGTGTAGTTTTCTTTATGTATTTATATTCGAGTTTTGCTTCCACTTATTTCTGCTTGCTGGTGCATTTTGGTTAGGTAGTAGCCCATTACTAACCGTTCTGGGCTACGGGAATTGGTTCGCCTATTGGGGGATTGTAGGCGCCATCATGACTTGAGAAATTGGGTCGTGACCATTTGGTATCAGAGCTCTAGGTTCACCGGTGTCATGGTATAGAAGCAAGTGTCTAGGTAGAGTCTCGCGGATCGGTACGATGACGTCCGTATCCTATCTGCGGGAGGCTACAGGGAATTGTTAGGAAAAGTTTCATCTTCTTGGCTTCTCATCGTGTGTTCCTGGCTCTATTGACTTCTAAACTTCGGTTGTTCATTCATTCTGAGATGCCTCATACGAGTGCGATAGCGGTTAGTGCTGAGGCTTCTGTGCCTGTTGCTTCAATGCTTCCATCAGCGCCAGGACTCCAGAGTGAGAGTTTACTGCACTAGATAGGGGGTGTGGGGTCAGCCCAACCTCCGATTGGATTTATAGCGACCTCAGCACTTCAGGACACCGTGGCTAGGACTCAGAGTCCTCTGGTGAGTGTTTCAGTACCTGGTTTTGTGGGTGGTGCTTCAGTTATAGTTGAGCTTCTAGTTCTTCAGCAAGGTTGTATGGCGGTATTGGAGTACGAGACAAGATTTTCCCGTCGTACTTCATCTGGTATAGGATGTTTTTGGTGTGGTGAGCATGGGAACTTTAGTAGGAATTGCCCCACGATTGTGTATCCCAGACAACCTGGTTGTTATCATTGTGGAGAGACTAGTCACCTTTATAAAGCTTGTCCCCGGCGAAGGCCGGTTGGGCCTTCAGTTTTGACTACTCAGTCTAGAGTTAGATTCAGTCAGCTTTATGCTCTGCTTGGTGGACCATAGGTAGAGGTTCCTGATATTATTGCTGCAGGTTAGGCTTTTGCTACCTTCGACTTATGTTAGTCCCGCTCGTGTTGCGACTCTATCCCTTCTTTCGTGTAATTGCTTATATGCCTACCTGCTACTTGTTTAAGTTGTTTGGCTACTCGAATTGTAGTATCGATATGTTGTTTTATTGGTAGTTTATTCTTTAGTAGTGGATGGGGGTAAGTTAGCCTTGAGAGGTGTTTTCCCGGAGTTATAGCTCGTGGGTAGTTCTTGTTAGTCTGTTTCTAGTTAGGTTATCCCTGTTTCATTATGATTTTGGACTTGTGGTTGAGTTGCCCTTGTTGAGCGGTCCTAGATGGTTGTTGCCTAGGCCGTTATCTAGCGTGCCTAGAGATCCGTGTGATGGTTTGGTGTATTATCGGTAGTTGGCCGGAGTTGAGATTTTGCCTCAGTTGGGAGATATTGGTTATGCTAGTGTGTGCATAGATTGGTTTGGTCTCCCGAGTGCCTAGAGTCGACCCTCTTTGTTGATTAGTTTAGGAGGTTGGCAGGTATGTGGGTTGTTCCCATAGTCTCCTCCACTTCCTGGTCTGTTGGGTGTTTGGTTGTATCCCTAGCTCCAGTTGGAATGAATCTTGATCGTAGTTTTTTTTGATGAGCTCTGGATGTTGGCATCGTGATTGGGGCTTGACTTTAAGCACTTCCGACTAAGTATTGATCGTAACCTCGTGGTTGGGTTGTATTTGTAAGCATTTCGGGTGAGTTGGGCATCCGGCCCATTCTTCTCCTGCCTTATTAAATTTGACGTGTAGTTATGAGAAGTAAGGTAATGGCTTCAGGTTCTTATTTGAGAGAGGATTTGTAAGGTTTGTTATGTGCTATGGAAGGATTTTTGTTTAGTTGAAAAAGAAGGGAGATAACTCTTTGTATGTGTTTATGTGTCCTCGTACTTGCCTAAGGTGGCGATGAAGGTTTGCTTTGGGATTGTGTGTCGGTGATTCGATTCAGCCGTCTACACATTGATGTGGGTTTTCCATCGATTGGTTTTGTTTCAGTAGCAACTGCGGTGTTGGCAATTTACATATTCAGGCCTAGTTGGCTTGGGTTCTTACGGGTTCATTGGCAGCATATTGGTTCGACCAAGGCTTTAGTTGGTAGTTTTGAAAGTTGGGATTCATAATCATGGCTTGGCAGGTTTCATCGGATGGTTCGTTGCAGTTCCTATTTGGTTGCAGCATCCTAGTGCCGGGAGGCAGTGGGTGCGGGAAACTTAGCTTCTTTACTTCAGTTGCGGATGCGTCTATTGGCCTTGGACACCTAGTCCTTGGCAAACCTCTGCAAGAGGCGGGATATTCAAGATTTCAGCAGTATTCTAGTTAGTATGAGATCCTTCTACCATGGTTGGACAGACTCAACGGCGTAAGTTTGAGCTTCAGTAGTGGTGTATGCTTTATGTGGTCTACTTGTGCGGGTTGAGACTAGCGTTGCTATTTTGAGTTCTGATGATACGTAGAGATTAGTAATCGCCATTCATTTTCCAAGGATTTGAAAGATTGTTTAATTGATTCCTCCAGAGTTGTTGTTTATGTGGGTTTCCAGTGTTTGTTAGACTCGGCCAATATGGACTACAAGTTCGTTATGATATATGCTTCGAAGTGGTTGGTTGTTTGCAGAACCAGTAGAGCCCGTTGATTCAAGCCAAAGGAATGAGTTGAAAGTATATGCAAAAATTTTTATGGCTAGATGGTAACTTTGAACCCCAGGCACCTTTTCATTTGCCTTTGGGTTGTTTGGACTTGATATTCGTGGCATGGTGGACTTCTTCCTGAGGTGAGATTTGTAAGGCGATTTCACATCCAAATGGTGTTTGAGTGTTCGGAGTAGCAGCAATGTTTTCTAGAGTTGGGAGCTTGTCTCATGGTTACAGACTTCGTGGTAGGCTTACCACACTTCCTGCAGGATCGTGGTTTTGGTTTGGGTCTTTTGGGAAGATTTCCCTGGTTCATTCACTTTCAGCCGATTCAGACCTGGCACGGTTCAGTTAGCGAATTTGATGTTAGAAAAAAATGTTCGTTCATTCGTTGATGGTCAGTCAAGGTAGGTAACTTTAGTTTCAATGATATGCTACGGGTTGTTATCTTGGATGGCAAAGGCTAGTAGCCTATATCTTGGCTTAAAACGCATTTGTACAATGGGTGACTTCATTCGTGGTAAAGTATAAGCAGGAACTATGGATCTCTGGTGTGTCAGTTAATGCTTCGAGGGTGGTTTGAGTGTTCAGCTTGTATGCAGATTCCTTTTGGTGGTGCTAAAGGATTCAGTTCAGAATAAAAAAAAGGGGGGCTTTTGCGGAACAGCGGGTTCATGAGTTAGAGTTTTGGGTTGATGGATTTTCTGGTAAACTTGGTATGGTTTTGAGGATTCGAGTTTTGTGTGTTGATAGCCTTGGTGCTCTGGTTTCGGTGTTGTGTAGGTGCTTTTTGGTTAAGATTCTCGAGGTTCAGTTTGGGTTGGCAGATCTTTGGAGGTTGAAATCTAGCTTGGCTAGTAAGAAATTAAGGATTGGTTGCTTTCTTTGGTTCTGTTATATTGGGTGTCGTCCGGTCGCGGAGGTTACCCAGGTTGTTTGAGAGAGTAGTGCGGGCGTTGTATCCTTTATTCTTAAATCTCTGGTATTTTCTTCCTTCCTGACTTTTGGGAACGAAAGTCTTTTTAGTAGTGGATGATGTAATGACCCTTCCGGTCATTTACACATTTTCGCCTTTCTTGTACCATTAGAGCTTACTTGTAGCGGTCCAAGTCATTTATGGCTTGTCGGGACCGGTAGTTTGGTGCCTGGGACGTTTGTTTGGTCTTTATGGTCGTTCCTTGTTTTAGAGCTTCAACTTTGGAATCGTTGACTTCCGTCAACATTCTTGGTAATACCAAAGAATTGAACCAAGGTTCTAGGTCAAAGGAATCCCTTACTCAAAAGTTTGAGTTAAAGAAATGCCTCGTGTAATACCTCGCCCGTTTGGAAGGTTTAAAGTAACCCGTGCCTTTGGGGTAAGACTAATAGTGTCTAATATACTAAGAAGGATGTGTTATGAGGTATTATAATCGCAAAATGGCCGTATGATAAGTTTTGTAGTCAAGCAAGTTGCGAAACAAAAGTCGAAAAAAGTTATTGTAAATTCCTTTAAGGAATTCTCTTCAAATTTGGGTTAAATGTCTTGGGATGTTTCTCCCTATCTATAAATAGTTAGTGGTCCCCCAATATACCAAATCGAAGATATACGAGTCTAGTTTCCAATGCACTAAACCGTTCAGCCATACAACTTCAGAATAGAGAGATATTTACATTGTCGTAAGACTGCATAAGCAGACACGTCAAGGTAGGGCCCACATCCTATGTCGGTTTGCCTTTATAAATCAGCTTCTCCTTCGTTTTAAACCCATAAAAATAGACCAAAACCTTACAAAATCAGATATAAACCTTAGAAATAATCCATGGACCTTGATCCTTTCAATTCGTAAGTTTAATGGAAGTTGCTCTACGTCGCGAGCTCATCGTCGTGGTATAGTTTTCTCGTCATTTTGGCTCCGTTTGTTGCTACTGCAAGGAGGCAGTTCGTGGAACTGATATTATTATGGTATTATCATTTGATTATCGGAAGGTAAGGGTTCTAAATCCTCGACTCATTCTTAATACCGCCATTTTCTCAACTCTCTCTCTACTTACTTATATTATTGTGCAAGGACTCCAGGTGCGTTTTCCTTTCCTTCACCTGTGATTCTATGTAACTGTATCTCTGTGCTAGCATGTGTTACTTGAAGCTCTTGGTTATGGATGATCTGTGCTAGCTCCTTGTGCCTTTCTTATTGCTTTAGTGACTGCTTTCTTGCTATCTGTTACTTACTGCTTTTATATCTTATATGCGCTCAGTCGGCCGATGATACCTACTGAGTACCCGTGGTTTTGGTGCTCATACTACACTTCTGCACTTTTTGGTGCAGATATTATCTGAGATTTCATTGTTGATCACGTTGGAGACTCGTGCAGCTTTTGGATCTTTGAGACTAGGGTGAGCGCCTGACGGTCGGGGCTTGTCTACATCTCATCTATTTTACTGTTGCTCCTTGTACTTTCGGAGGCAATTTATGTTGTATTTTGTTACTACCAGCACTTGTATTCTATTAGAAACTTTTGTACTATTGATACCAAGTCTTGGGGTTGGTGTAGTTTCCTTTATGTATTTATATTCGAGTTTTGCTTCCGCTTATTTCTGCTTGCTGGTGATTTTTGGTTAGGTAGTAGCCCATTACTAACCGTTCTGGACTACGGGAATTAGTTCGCCTACTGGGGGATTGTAGGTTCCATCATGACTTGAGAAATCGGGTCATGACAATTTAAGCTTTTCAAGTCATCAATAAAAAGAGGATAAAAACACTCTTTCAAGTGTGGTAAGTACACTGCCCATAATCATATTTTTTGATTGAAGTTCTGATGGACAATTGTTGTTAAATTGTTGTTAAGAACTCACGGGGAGGCGATCGAAAGCTGTGGGTTCAATGTGTTGCTAATGTATTTAGGCATAGTGAGTTGTGTAGGGGATGATTGATGTGTTTTTTATTATTGGAGGAAGTAGGTTGTTGTGTGTGTGATGTGTATTGGAAAGGGGAGAAAGGTGTGACGATACACCTTTAATTAATGCAAAATACGTAAATCTGCCTGGGAAATGTTTAGCTACTGTTTTGGAAAAGTTGCATCAAGTTTAAGAGATAATATTAGCTTCATTATACCCTTGTGTTGTAGATTAGTTTAATAAAGGAAAGTCCAAGTTGTGGTAAGCGCAACCTTCGAAAGGAATAAGGTATGTTAAGGCTTCTTTATTCCTTATCGGCATGAATCTAGAAATAGAACTCCAAATCTCCGAAATAAGGAATTTGAGTATTCTGTTGTAAGAGAGCTGATTTGGTAACTCAACAAGTCTTAAGGAACTAAGTTATACATTATGGTGATTCAAGTCGCCTTCTTATAAAAATCAGATTCTTTTTGCACGAAACGTAAGTTATCCTTTTGTCAAGTTTCTTCTTTGTATTGTGATCCCTAATAAAGCTTTAGAAGGTGTAAAAGGAAGGTTAGCAAGTCAAATTCCCATTCGTATGTGCTTGGTAAGTTGAGTCCAACATCTATTAAGTCAAGGCTAAAGAATTTATCTAAATGAACCTCTATAACTAACAAGAGTAGCTTTAAAGGTCAATCTAGTAATACACTTATTACGCGTGGATTGCGTGTTAGTGTACACCGAGGTGCTACTGCCATATTGAGGCTATTATATACATAGTGTGCACTGAGGTGCTATTGCCATATTGAGGACATTATATACATAGTGTGCGCCGAGGCGCTACTGCCATATTGAGGCCATTATATACAGGGTGCGCCGAGGCGCTATTGTGGTTCAGCGTGAGTTATAAAGAGTGAGTTGCGGAGTGAGTTAATTCATGTGTCATGATATAAAATGAATAAAGGAGAAAAGAGCTTAACGAGTCTTACCAATTACAGTTTACAAGTTTTGTATTATATCTTGTTCAGATTTACTACCTGCGACTTGCTTTTATGTTTCTACCTTACATGCCAGTACATTATTGTCTTACTGACGTCCTCATTGCCTGGGGGCACTGCATTCATGTCTGCAGGTCCAGACAGAAACCCAGACAGACCTCTTTAGTAGGAGTTGCAGAGTTCAGCCATTTTGGTAAGCTTCATTCTTCCTGGAGCTGACGAGTCAGAGGTCTAGCTTATATTTTGACAAGGTTATATATATGTACAGTTTATGGGTAGTCCCGGGCCCTGTCCTGGATATGAGATATTTTACTTACTCCTAGAGGCTTGTAGACGTGTATATGTATATCAGTGTTAAGTATTTCCTTGTCGGCCTTGTTATTAGCTATCTACTATGATAATAGCCTTGTCGGCCTTGAGTTGTTTACCTACTATTGAGCTTTCAGTGTTTCAAATTGCTATTCTTAGAGAACTTGTCGGTCTCAGACCCCCAGCAGGTTCAATAGAGATACACTCTATTTTGGCACCCTTAGCCTTTTGGGTCTCCGGGTGTCAGTCATGCCTCCCTGGTTTGGGGCGTGACAATACCGCCGGACGCACATATTACACAAAATCCATGGACTATAACACATGAAAAATCCGAAAAATCCCTATTTCCCGTTCTGGGCCATATTTGAAATCCAAAAATCCACGTTTGCCCCTCTGAACCAACGCGCGCCATTAAATAGGTCATCATGGACACCCACAAAAAATCTCGGCCAAAATACCGCCGGACGCACATATCACACAAAATCCATGGACTATAACACACCAAAAAACCGAAAAACACCTATTTCCCATTTCGGGCCACCTTTGAAATCCAAAAAGCCCACGTTTGCCCCTCTAAAATAACGAGCGCCATTAAATAAGTCATCACGAACGCCCACAAAATATTTTGGCCAAAATACCGCCGGACACACATATCTCACAAAATCCATGGACTTCAACACACGAAAAAAACCGAAAAACCCCTATTTCCCATTCCGGGCCACGTTTGAAATAAAAAAGCCCACGTTTGCCCCTCCAAACCAATGTGTGCCATTAACTAGGTCGTCACGGACGCCCACGAAAAATTTTGGCTAAAATATCGCCGGACACACATATCACACAAAATCCATGGACTATAACACACGAAAAAACTGAAAATTTCATATTTCCCGTTCTGGGCCACGATTGAAATTCAAAAAACTAACGTTTGCCCCTCCAAACCAATGAGTGCCATTAAATAGGTCATCACGGACGCCCAAAAAAAATTTCGGCCAAAATACGCCAGGACGCACATATCACACAAAATCCATGGACTATAACACACGAAAAAAACGAAAAGCCCTATTTCCCATTCCAGGCCATGTTTGAAATCCAAAAAGCCCAAGTTTGCCCCTCCGAACCAACGCGCGCTATTAGATAGGTCATCACGGTCGCCCACAAAAATATTTGGCCATAATACCGGCAGACGCACATATCACACAAAATCCATGGACTATAATAACACACGAAAAACCGAAAAATCCTTATTTCCCGTTCTAGCCCACGTTTGTCCCTCCGAACCAACGCGAGCCATTAAATAGGTCATCACGGATGCCCACAAAAAATCTCGGCCAAAATACCTGTCACGCCCCAAACCATGGGAGGCATGACCGACACCCGGAGCCCCAAAAGGCCGAGGGTGCCAAAATAGAGTGTATCTCTATTGAACCTGCTGGGGGTCTGAGACCGACAAGGTCTCTAAGAATAACAATTTGAAACACTGAAAGCTCATTAGTAGTAAACAACTCAAGGCCGACAATGCTATTATCATAGTAGATATCTAATAACAAGGCCGACAAGGTCATACCCAACACTGATGTACATATACACGTCTACAAGCCTCTAGGAGTAAGTAAAATATCTCATATCCAGGACAGTGCCCTGGACTACCCATAAGTTGTACATATACATAACTTGGTCAAAATATAAGCTAGACCTCTGACTTGTCAGCTCCAGGAAGAATGGAGCTTACCAAAATGACTGAACTCTGCAACTCCTACTGAAGAGGTCTATCTGGATTTCTGTCTGGACCTGCAGGCATGAATGCAGTGCCCCCAGGCAATGGGGACGTCAGTACGACAATAATGTACTGGCATGTAAGGTAGAAGCAGAAAAGCAAGTCGCAAGTAGTAAATCTGAACAAGATATAATATGAAACTTGTAAACTGTAATTGGTAAGACTCGTTAAGCTCTTTCTCCTTTATTCTTTTTAGAATACAACACATGCATTAACTCATACCACAACTCACTCTTTATAACCCACGCTGAACCACAATAGCACCTCGGTGCACACTATATATAATAGCCTCAATATGGCAGTAGCGCCTCGGCGCACACTATGTATATAATGGACTCAATATGGAAGTAGCACCTCGGTGCACACTATGTATAGTGGCCTCAATATGGAAGTATCACCTCGGTGCACACTATGTATATAATAGCCTCAATATGGCAGTAGCACCTCGGTGCACACTAACACGCAAACCACGCATAATAAGTATATTACTAGGTTGACCTTCAAAGCTATTCTTGTTATTTATGAAGGTTCATTTAGATAACTTCTTTAGCCTTGGCTTACTAGGTGTTGGACTCAACATGACAAAAGGATAACTTACGTTTCGTGCAAAAAGAATCATATTTTTATAAGAAGGCGACTTGAATCACCATAATGTATAACTTAGTTCCTTAAGACTTGTTGAGTTACCAAATCATCTCTCTTACAACATAATACTCAAATTCCTTCTTTCGGAGATTTAGAGTTCTATTTCTATATTCATGCCGATAAGGAATAAAGAAGCCTTAACATACCTCGTTCCTTCCGAAGATTGTGCTTACCAGAACTTGGAATCTACTTTATTAAGTTAATCTACAACAAAAGGGTATAATGAAGCTAATATTAGCTCTTAAACCTGATACAACCTTTCCAAAACAGTAGCTAAACATTTCCCGGGCAGATTTACGTATTTTGCATTAATTAAAGGTGTATCATCACAACTTTATCCCTTGTCCAATACACATCACACACACACCAACCTACTGCCTCCAATAATACCAAACACATCAAACAGCCCCTACACAACTCACCATGCCGAAATATAATAGCAACACATTGAACCCACGGCTTTCGATCGCCGTCCCGTGAGTTCTTAACAACAATTCAACAACAATTGTCCATCCGAACTTCAATCCAAAAATATCATTATGGGTAGAGTAATTACCACACTTGAAGGTGTGTTTTTATCCTCTTTTTATTGATTCCTTGAAAAGCTTAAGTACCCCCTACACATACACGAATAAGAGAAAAAGAAATCTCTTAATTGTTATACAATTTCTATGTGTTAAATCTTAAGAAAGGGGATGCCATAGTTCATGTCTTTCTTACCATAGGATATCCTAGCTATATGTAGTAGATTAGTACCAAGATAACAAGTTGTTTAACTCACCTTAAGCTTGAATGAATCTTGATCTTCTTAGAACCCTAAAGGGAGAGAAGGGCTGCCAAAAGGAAAGGAGATAAGAGAGAATTTTTTCCAGCTTTTTGTGATTAATATTGATCAACAAAAGGTCTGTATAAAGGGACCTTTTTGGCCGAATTTTTTGAGAAATTTGGGCCAAAATGGGTCAAGAAACTTGGGCCAAAATTACCCTTTGCTTGGGCCTCAAAAGGGTTAAGTTTTGTGCCTGATTTTGGGCTTCTCTTGGGTCAAAATGTGGTCAATATTGGTGGCTACCTTTTGTAGTTGTTTGGGCCAGATTTGGTTGTGCTTTGATGGGCCAACTTTAAGCTTCATTTGGGATACCATTAGGTCTAATAATCCATGGTGTTGCTGCCCGTAATCGGCCCTCGGAACATAGTTCGTTAGCGTAGGTAGGTGATGCACCTACTTGTCACCTAAGAGCTTAGATAAGTCGAGCAAGTACCTCACTTGTTTTATCTCATTTTCAAAACCCTCATCCTTATAATTTAACTTAACACTTATATACATTTGACCATTTCAAATTCTAGGCCAAAGTACCCCTTCACAATCTCGAGCTCAAATACCTTCGTCGATATTTACTTAGTCACATAGGTTTTGAAAGGTACGAGGTGTTATAATACCGTCGGACGCACATATCAAACAAAATCCATGGACTATAACACACGGGATGAGTGTCACAGTTTTCAAGTTGTTTGATTGGTTTTAGAAGGGATTCACTATTTTAGAGCTCCTAAAGTTGAAGAGTTTGACTTCGGTCAATATTCTTAGTAAATAAACTCGAACGAGAATTTCGTCAGTTTTGTTAGCTTGGGAACATAGATTTTTTGGCTAATGGGACCTTTAATTTAAATCTCGAGGCTTCCGGACTCATTTTGAGCACTTGGGTGAGTTTTATGTAAAATTGAGAAAGTGTTGACTTTGGTCAGCATTTCATCAAGACAACCTCCGTTAGATATTTCGATGATTTTATTGAGTCTAGAATGCCATTTTCAATTAGATAGCATATTCGATTTATGTTCATGATATTCCAAATGAATCCCGAGGATCCATTCGGAGTCATTTTTGACCTGGTAAACTGGTGGTTTTTTCAAATATGGTGCGCCCCATTTTCTTCTTTGCGTTAGCGAATATCTGAGAAATTGACCTTTACATTCGTGACGGGTCCTCCGCATTTGCGAAGAAGGTTCTGTTGGGACCCGCTCCTAGTCCTTCTCCGCGTTCGTGAAGGGACCCTCGCATTCGTGAAGGACCAGCTAGGTGTGGTCCCACATTTGCAATGGAGTCCCCACATTCGCGAAGAAGGGATCCATGGACAGTATATATTTTCCAAACTTCATTTTTATCATCACTTTACTTGAAATATTGAACTCTTTGAAGCTTGGGAGCAAGTCTTTGAAGGATTTCATCCCAAAAGTGTTCGGATATGTTTCTAGTACCTCTCTCGTGCATTTTTCGTGTTTATTACGCGTAGTACCTCCTTAATTCCATAAAATTCAATTTCTTAAAATCCTCCATTGATCAAGTGACTTTCCGGGTTGTTTTGGGTCTTGAATTGAATCCCATCTTTGTCAAAATTTTGGGCATGCGATACTTATCTCGTAAGGAAGGTAATTGTGAATTTTAATTCTGATTTCGTCGATGGGCTCCAAGGGTCGATTTTTAGCCCGAATTATAAATTTATCGATATGGGTATCGTTAGTTCCATATTGATGTGTAGATCATTTACTTGATTGGATGGCAGCGATCTGAGGCTTTACAGAAGAAAAAGACTTTTGTGTGATGATTCGTGTATGCAGTTCACCTGCGAGGTAGGTTACGATTTTCTTTCTTTAGAATTAGCTTGGTTAGATAGTATATTTTTATAAATTTCATGTTGGTTAGGGGAATTTGGTAAGTAGGATTAGGTTTATATTGAATGTCTGAATATATGGCCTATTTTGGGGACCTTAGAATATTATTTATTCTTAAGTCTTAGTTCAAGTTGCTTACTATCGTGTTAGAAATATATTAGGGATCCTTTGTATAAACTTAGTGGAAGGATTTCGTAAGTAGCATAGCTTTTCTTTCACCGTTTCTCATTATTACCTCTTTTATTTATGTGTTTTCTTTCGTTATGGGATTTTGAGCCCGAGGCCATAGAGTTGGACTGGATGGACTCCAGATTAGTGTGACTTTGTTATGGAGGGTGGTTTTACCCTATTTTGTGTATATATACATATTTACTTGTGTTGGCATGCATACATACATACACATAGATTGTGGTACAATTTGGAGGGAAATAACGGTGTTCGGCTTTAAAAAGAAGCTTGTATCATTTTACTACAAATTTTGGGTTACAAAAGATTATATCATCTTTATCACTGATTTTTAAGTTTCTATTAAATTGAGTAAGATCCTTTTGAATAGAAGATATCCATGAAAAAGAATTTTTTTAGAGGAAGATAATTTTTGAATTGAAAATATTGTACCACCTTTACACATGGTCCGAGGGACATTTTCAAAACTTTTTGCCATTTATTTTTCTGTTTATGAGTCCAAGGTACGATTCCAAGCTGTCTGAGAGATAAATTTTGGATTTCTTTACTTTATGCATTTGTTGATGAGCTCCAGCGACACGAGAAATAATTTTGGGTTTTACTTTTCTGCATTTGGCCACATACTGCATTGCATCATCATTCTTCCACGACATTTCTCGTGTATACTTATATATTCGTGTATTATTATTATTATTATTATTATTATTATTATTATTATTATTATTATTATTATTATTATTATTGTCTTTACCTTTCCCTTGTATTATGAGATTTTTAGATTAGCTTCCGGTGTGTGATTTTCTTTCATGTCTTTTATATTATATATTATCTTCTGAGCTTGGTCGACCTATGATGCCTACTGAGTACCCTGTGTTTTGGTACTCATATTACACTTCTGCATTTTTTTCTGATGCAGCGCCCAGTACGAGTCACCCTCACTGATTTCTCGCTGTTTTGAGGACTTTCATTGATCAGATTGTGGTGAGCTCTTGGCGTCCGAAGACTTACGTCTTTCCCTCCTATATCTATTGTCTATATTTTTGTACTTTTTGAACAACCTATATCAGTATAGTTCTACTCTCGTACTTAGTGGCTCTTGTACATGTGACACCAGGTCCGGGTTGGATATCTCGTATATTTTGTCTCTCTTTCATTTTCAGAGAGCCCATGTTGTATATTTTGTACTTGTTATGTATATATCTATACATGGTGGCCTGCTTGCCTCTTTTCAGCTTTTCTTTCTATTTATGATTAGTCTTTACATTCTGTTTATATCTTGGGTTTGCCTTACCTACTAGAGAGTTTTAGTAAGTGCCATCATGGCCCGATTTTGGATCGTGACAGAATTCACAATCAATATTTAAAAGTTTGTAATCCCGAAATCCGACTTTGCGGTCTATGCCAAATAAATTGCAACAAAGGGAGTATTCCTTTAGTTTTAACTTTCTGTTAGCTTCACGGACAGAAATCACATATATCTAAGCAATTAAAAGTTAAATATGTAGTCGAATAACATGAGGATCAAAACTGAAATAGTGCACAATTTAGGGGAAAACAATAATAAAGAAGAGCATCTTTAACTAAGCACAATTTTGGGGAAAAAATTAAAGGGATGTCCCTCTAAAAACTACCTATTGCGACTGATCCGGGTGAGCAAACTATGAAAGGAAAAAACTAAAAATATCTACAGAGTAATATTTGCTTAAAATTTGCCAAAGGAGTCAAACCTAACAATTAATCCTCCAGATGTCAGCTAGCTATAAGGTAAGAGAAGCATAAAATAAAGTCAAATATAAATAATGATTTGTACATAGAGGTGAGATGCACGTACAAATCTCTCCAAGGCGTCCATCGTGTAATGAGAATATAAGGCAACAAGACGTGGGGAGCTCAAACCAAGTTATTAGTCTACGAACGTGTAGGCTACCACCTTAATGATAATTATAGAAACAGAATCCCATATCACGGACTCCATCTATATATATCTCCATGCACATATATACTTCTTTCTATATTATATGTATCTTCTTTCATTCTAATTCCTATTCCTATCCCTATTTTAGAGAAACAAGAATGGGAATATCATCAAAGTTACAAGTTATTTCTGTGTTGTTAATTGGCCTACTCGCTTTGGAGGCAGTCGCTAATTTTGACTATGGAGATGCCATGGACAAAACTTTGCTCTTTTTTGAGGCACAGAGGTCTGGAAAATTGCCTCCGAATCAAATTGTCAAATGGCGTGGCGATTCAGGACTCAAGGATGGTTTTCTCCAAGGGGTAAGACTAATTCCTTCCATTGCTTTTAAGGTGTTTTTTTCATAGTATTGAACAACTACATAGAACCAATCTGAGTCAGTATCTGTTCTTTTTATGATGAATATATATAGGTTTGGATTTCGTTCCAAATTTTACAAGGAATTATACATATAGCTAGGAATTACAATTAACTAAAGATTAACTTGGAAGCTTAATTTGAGTAGGTGATGGGTAAAATTTTGTAGTAAAAATTATGGTTGATATGGGCATGCAGGTGAACTTGGTGGGAGGGTACTACGATGCAGGAGATCATGTAAAGTTTGGATTGCCTATGGCATATAGTTTGACGATGCTAGCATGGAGTGTTGTTGACTACAGGAAGGAAATTGCAGACCTTAATCAGATGGGAAATACCTTGGCTGCCATCAAATGGGGTACTAATTACTTCATCAAAGCCCATACTCAGCCCAATGTCCTCTGGGCTCAGGTAATTTTTCTTCTCTACCCCCAACTACATTCAATTACTTGTTTGGTCACCTGCTTCATGAAGAACCGGACTTTCTCTAGCTAATTATGATATTGTTACGACTAGGTGAAATAACATTTGTGTGCACCCATTACCAAAAAGTATATTCTTGTAAAATAATGGGATTTTTTTAATCCTCTGTTTTTTCGAATTCATAGTACATCACTTGTACATTACCCGTTCATTTGACGGGTGTATCTTATCTGAGTTATGTTTTCAAATTCATGGATGGTAAAAGATTAACTTCATCGACCACAAGCAATAGGATTTTTTAAAATTATTATTTAATAGGCTAATAGGCAGTTAGCCTACTAGCTTTCCGATTTTACTAATAATCTCATCTCATAATCAACTATAGGATCATGTAACGTTTTTAGAAAATTTTATATAACATATATCAATAGTATTTGAAACTTTTGTAACTAATTTTGAATATCCAAGATGACTTTTAGCTAATTACCTATCTTTTGTATTTTTCATGTCTAATGTACTGAAATTTCAGGTGGGAGATGGAGAATCTGATCACTATTGTTGGGAGAGAGCAGAAGACATGACAACCCCAAGAACTGCTTACAAGCTTGATCCTAGCCACCCTGGTTCTGACCTTGCTGGTGAAGCTGCTGCGGCTTTGGCTGCTGCCTCTCTTGCATTTAAGCCTTATGACTCTTCCTACTCTGCCCTCCTTTTAGTGCATTCAAAACAGGTACACCTTTATGTAAACAATATGTGTGTAGAGAAGTTAAGGAATTTCACTAAGGTCGTTCAAAGATCTTCAACATTTAATTATATTTGTTAGAATATGTATAGACTTTTCAATGAAGAGTGTTCAACTGACCACCCTTCCCCGCCAGCTATAGATTTGCCCTTGTGTTTGTGTGTAAAGAGAGGATTTCTTACATTCTCTTTTGGGCAAGGCCAAGTTTAACTGGGAATTCTTGAAATATTGCAGTTATTCTCATTTGCGGATACCTTCAGAGGTTTGTATGATGATTCCATCCCAAACGCTCAAGCATTCTACACATCATCTGGTTATTCGGTTAGTGAGAATTCTCATTGCTTTCTATACTCCCACACAACTTCCTAACCCAAGTTTAACTTATAACTTTGTTCATGATGTAATAGGATGAGCTTCTATGGGCTGCTGCATGGCTCTATCGAGCAACAAATGATGAGTACTACTTGAAATATGTGGTAGACAACGCGGTATCTTTGGGTGGAACTGGGTGGGCAGTCAGGGAATTTTCCTGGGACAACAAGTATGCTGGTGTTCAAATTCTTCTGACCAAGGTAATTACAATAGTTGAAGGTGTCCTAGTTTCAACAAAAAAAAACAAATACTTATAGAATTAATTAATTTGTTGCAACGATTGGTTTAGTTAATCTGATAAGGTTTTGCATTTCTTATGTGTAGATTCTCTTAGATGGAGCTGGTGGATCATACACTCCAACATTGAAACAGTACCAGGCTAAAGCAGATTACTTTACCTGTGCTTGTTTGCAGAAGAATGATGGATACAATGTAGCCCTGACTCCTGGTCAGTAAAGTTAGATAGAATTTTCCAAAATTCTGCTTTAAAATCGTGTCTAAATACTGATTAGTTAGTAAACATTTGTTTGTCTCAATAATGTTTTCCAGGAGGCCTGATCTATGTTCGCGAATGGAATAATCTACAATATGCTTCATCAGCCGCTTTCTTACTCGCCATGTACTCCGATTATCTTTCTGAGAAAAAAGTTGTATTAACATGTCCTGAAGGTCAAGTTCAGCCATCTGATGTCCTTTCATTTGCTAAATCACAGGTATGCGCATTTCAACAGATGGTCTGAACTATTACTTGAGCACATAAACTGTGCTCATTTTCACCTTCTACTACTTTTTATGAAAGAAAAAAGAAATATTTCAAGGGGTTGATGTTGTAATTGTGATAGTGTTGAAGATAGGAGATATATTATTATTTAAACAGACTTCATGACTGTATTTTTCAGGCTGATTACATTCTGGGTAAAAATCCCAAGGCCATTAGCTACTTAGTTGGTTATGGACAAAACTACCCAATCCACATTCACCACAGAGGCGCCTCCATTGCCCCTATTTCAGTCCTACATGCTGCTGTTAGTTGTATAGAAGGATTTGAGACTTGGTATCGCCGCCCTCAGGCCAATCCCAACATCATCCACGGTGCCCTTGTGGGAGGTCCAAGCAAAACTGATGACTTCAGTGATGACAGGTCCAATTATGAACAAACTGAACCAACATTATCTGGTTCAGCTCCTCTTGTAGGACTCTTCTGCAAATTGCAATCCCTCTCAGGCTATCCAGGTAAGCTTTTAATTTTCTTTTATCTTTAATCAAGATTTCCATGAGTGTCCGTCTATATAGTTAGTAATTGGTTGTAAATTACAGGTTCTTATCATCATAGATCACCAACACCATACCAGAAGCCTCCAGGTTGGTAACTATACTTTAAAGCATTAGAAAGTTGAGATGAAGTTCGATTGTTGGTTTACAATTATTGAAAACTCACAAGTAATGGTATTTGTATTCTACAGCTTCCTATCACCCACAACCATCAGCACCCAACCACAAGGCTCCAGAATTATCAAACCCCTACTATAAAGCTCCAGGTTTGTACCATTAGCAATTTGACATTGCACTTTCATGTTTCTTCTTGTACTAGAAATTGAACACTCCTCTCTCACCCACCACACAGAAAAAGGAAACAACAAAATAAATGATAATAATCAAGGTATTAGAATTCAAGGATCTGTATAAATCATATCCCGAATATGCACCAGAATATCAACCAAAATCAGATGAATATCTTGATCATAGAAAGATCTCAATCTTTTCATAGATAATTTTTCTAAGTTTACTAGGACTATAAAACAGTAACTTTTTGTTTTTTCTTTTGAAATTTTGCAATGAATTGTTTATACAATAATGAGAAAATAACAAAAAAATGACATTTCTTGCAGGTGCACCAGTCACGTTCTTGCACTCCATAATTTCAACATGGACAATTGGTCCAACAACTTACTACAAGCACAAGGTGGTGGTGAAGAACACATCTCAAAAGCCAATTACAGATCTCAAGTTAATAGTTGAAAACCTTTCAGGATCATTGTGGGGGCTTAGTCCATGCCCAGAGAAGAACTCCTATGAGCTTCCTCAGTGGATTAAAGTGCTAAAGCCTGGTTCAGAATTCACTTTTGTATATGTTCAAGGAGGTGCCCAAGCCAAGGTTTCAATTAAGAGCTACCACTAACTGAGAGCTGACCAGTTATTGCCCAATTTTCCAGAGGCTCTAATTCCTTACCAGGATATTTTTCTTTTCTTTTTCATGTTTGAACCATTGACACTTGTAACATGGCAATGAAGATGCTATTTTGCAATCATTGTAATTTGTGAATTAATATTGTTTTATCTTAATTTTTTTTCTCTTTTCTCTTTGACTTGTAAGCAAGCAAATGCATTTTACTTAATTTGCTTGCCATAATGAGATAAATTGGAGCAGCTAGAGATTCAAAACAAGAACTCACCAAATCATTACATAATAATCTCATTATCAGCAAATTAGGAACCATATGGCGAGATGATATTTTGTGCTACCACCACCCAATGGACTGAAGAACCAGTTATTTAGTCAACTAAACAAGAAGTAAAGTGCGGAATATATTCAACACAAGGAATATTATCATGGAAAACTCCTTGTTCAAGGGAGTAACAAATCACGACCTACCTTATAGGATTTGCCTCAAATCTCCACTAAAAGCTCGAGCAATTTTAGGTTACAACTCTATAACCAAAGAGACTAATTAACTCCTTAATACCTTACCCTTCCTAGTTACAACTGTCTCTTCCAAGATTCTACCATAATCTTGAAAGCCTTTACAACTCAAGGAACAGACACCTATTAAAAACGTCTAGTAAAGTAAAAAGTTACAATATCTCAAACAGAGAATCAATCAAACAACTAGAGAACTGTGACAGTAGCTTCCTTAGGAACTTGTTCCCTTGTTGACAGTTGACTCTTCACAAAGCACTCATCACGAAGACAACTATTTGCTAAGAATAAATCTTGATATGTGCAAATGCAAAGGAGGCACCATATATCAGTAAGATATACAACATCACCAAGTTGAAATTTTTTGAACGGACCCTCGAGATTCGTGCAGAACCTCGTGATGACAAACTAAATATGTTAATTGACCAGAAATGACATTTCGGACCAGCTGCAACCATCAAAACTCCAATTTGAGGTCATTTTGACCAAATATTCACCAAAGTCAACTTTTAAGTTCTAAATTTCTAAATTTCCAGTCATAAATACACATTTTTTTGGGTCAAACCTACTTTTGATTCAAAATAGACAGTTGTAACTTTGACTATTTTATTTAAAAACCAACATGATTCAACAAATTTCTTTCTTCTTTGAGATAATACATCATTACCCCTTGAACTTGTACCTGATTTTTAAGTAGACACTTTAATTTTCTGGGGATCCTATAACCCCCTTGAACAATTTTAAGGTGGTATAAATACACATTTTTTGGGTCAATCCTACTTTTGAGTAAGAGAGTAACTTTCACTCACCAATCATTGATGATTACGTGTCAAAATGCCAAAAAAATACAAAGAAAAGAAGAAAAAACACTTGTTTTCTATAAAAAATATTAAAAAAAAGTTTCCCACCTCTCCTTTTATAAATAATCTTTTTTAAAAAAGATTTTCCACCCACTTCTTCTTCTTCCTGTGATTTCCTATTTGTCTCACTATTTCAGTGATGGAATTGAAAATTACTCCACCATTTATGCTATTATTATTGTATTTGGTCTATCTCTATCTCCATAAGACTATGCGAACACAATTATGGAAGAAGAATCTATTTGAAAAAATTTCTTTCACCGGCGGCAGATGCCACCATGGCTGACGACCACTATTCTGCCATCTTTTCACTTTGCTATTTTGTTGGTGCTTATATGGAATCAAACTAAATTTTCTTTTGCTTAACAAGCTTATCTGTGTGTTGCTCCTATAGATGTGGATTTCTTCGTGTGACTTTTAATGGCAAGCACGCTTGCTTTTGTTCTTCGATTCAGATGTCGTCCGGTCAATTTTATATTTCTTGTGCCATGTAGTACCAGCGGAGAAAAACTTTTATTGAATTTTTGAGAAATTAAAACATCATTTAACAAGTGTAGAACCTGTTCCATATAATCTATGGAGGAAGATGAATCTGGGTGTAGAAAATTCGGGCCGACCCATAAGGGATGCTTTAAGGACCATTAGGGTAACTAGTAAACCCTAATTAATTTCTCTATATAAACACATATGGTGTATTATTAGAGACATAGAAAATACTACAATCAGATCTTACGCTTTATTTTCTCCCATTCAGTTAGGGTTTAGGCTGTGGTATATGAGTTCTTCCGAAACACCGTGACAACCACCGCCGACCAGTAATTCCAACAATGATTAATCCTACGCTTTCGCTTCCGCTACGCGAACAACAAGTAAGTTCTCGTATTATAGTTTACACATATTATCTATTTAGTTTAGATTAATATGATAGATATAATACTTCATTGGTATCAGAGCCATGTTTAACACATTGGAAAGGGACAACTGACTATGCACTTTGTTACCAAGGCAACAACGATCTGTGATTAGTTGGATACAGTGATGCTGATCATGGAGGAGATCTAGATGAGAGGAAGTCTACCTCAGGATATATTTTCTTACTCAGTGATGGCGCCATATCATGGAGTAGTAAGAAACAATCATGTATATCACTATCTACGATGGAAGCCAAATATGTGGCTCTCGCATCAGCAACACAAAAAGTTGTTTGGTTGAAAAAGTTCTTGGAACACATATTGAATATCGCATAAATAACTGAATTAGTGTTAGTCTACTGTGATAGTGATGTTGACACCCAATTTTGTCCCACCTTTTTATAATTTTACTCGTTCGAGCGTCTATTTTATTTGTGAGGTCAAAAATGCTATTTTTACTTACTTTAATCAAGTTTTGTGCTAATACATGTTATTAGTATTATTTTAGTATTATTATTATTATTATTATTATTATTATTATTATTATTATTATTATTATTATTATTATTATTATTATTATTATTATTATTATTATTATTATGTTCCTAACTTGTAAAGGTATTTGTTACTTACTCTTTTGCATTTATCTTTTACTTAATATTTGAGCAAATATATTTTTGAAGTTAACATTTTATAATAAATATTGGTGAATTACTTTTTACTACAAATTATAATGGTTGATTTAACATTTAGTAGTATTTTTTGTTATTTAGTAATTTAGTAGTTACTCATTTTATATATTCTTGGTAAAATTTTATTTAGTCCCAAACAAGCTCAAAAATTCAAATTTTGTCAAATCATTTTATATTTAGAAATTTTCCCTTCATTATTTTTTCCTTTTGTATAAAGAATATCATTATTTCCAAAAATTATCCTGTCACGATCCGATATCTCGGTCATGATGGCACCTAGAATCCCCCAGTAGGCGAACCAATCCCCATAGCCCGAAACGGTTAGTAATGGGCTGCCTTCTAACAGTGTAAGCGGAAGAACAAATAAATAAGTGGAAGCAAGGGAACGAGATAAAGAAAGTAGATAACAAGAGTAATAGATATGAAATGTGAAAACTACATCAAACCCAAAATCTGGTATCATAGCGTATAAGAGCCCGATCTATATAAGGAGTACAAATGATCCAAAAGTAATTATATATATATACATCATGTCTCCAAAGCTATAAGAGAAAAAAATATACAAGAGATAAACTAGAGCCAAGCTCCGATCGCCAAGAGCTCACCCTCAGTCTGGATGTCACAAAACTCCACACACGAGTCTCCCACGAGCTAGCGGCGATGGCTCACACTAGGATCTGCACCAGAAGATGCAGTGTGTAGGGTGAGCATCAAATGCGAAGCATAAGATATCCAGTAGGTATCATAGACCGACTAGGCATATATAAGATAAAAGCGTAATAACAGACAGAATAGAAGCAAGCAGTCACGGAAATCAATGAAAAGTACATAGGAACTAACCCAGAGAGAAGACAATAGAACAACACACAAGGCTAGCAAGTAGAATATATACACAACAGGCACAGGTGAAAGTAAGAAATGACGCACTTGGGATCCTTGCAATAACAATATATATGTAATGAGTTTCAGAAATAGACGGTATACCGGTAACCTCATGTATAAGGAAAGGGAGAGAGGAATAAAGGTAGACATGCTCAAAAAACAGAAATCAATAACCAAGCTAATCATCACAATCTCAATCCAGCACCTAACAACCTTGCAGTAACCAATATCATACTTATAACCGTAATAAAGTAACAAGAGTCTACCTACAGTCCCCCGGCCACCCATACAACCGGGGAACGCAAACAAGTGAAAACAAACCCTCCGGCCGCTCATACAACTGAAGCATACACTCAACAAATAGCAAACAAGGGTGGAATCTCAAGCAATGAATGATATGATGCATGATAACCTCAGGTGGAATAAAAACTCTGTATGTACCTCATCCGGTGCCAATCGGGCCCAGCAGGTAGGTTCCATGGAAAGACGCTGCCCGTATACCTCTTCTACACCGTATACCCTCCCCTCAACACATGCAGCCCAAAGCCTCAGGCCCAGAGCGGCAAGGTCTATGGAGGTCCCGGACCCCATATCAAAACTCAGTATCGAAAACGTGTCCTCCAGAAACAAGTCCGGGTTCAAGCCAATGGCTAAATCTCGAATATGCATGCCCAGACCCTGTCCAAGACTAAAGTAGTAGATGACATCTCAAAAACCCCTCCAAGGGTGTCCGGGGTGTAGCCGGGTCTAAAATAGTAGGAAGTCAACTCAGATGCTCAGTCCGACCGAGGCTAAAGTCATCTCAAATCAATAAGAAAACTCAACTAGCACTTCGACCAGGTAGAGTCTAGAAATAGTAGTAAAATCGTAATAGAAAACATATTTTAAACCTTCTTTTACCCCAAGAAGTTCTGCATATCAAATCCAAATGATTTCCAACCCAATTTCATCGAAAACGGACCCCCTGGGGCCATGCAAGGCTTAGAAAACCAGATCCAGTAGGCCCAAATCCAAAACCGTAGTAAAATGTGGAAAAACCTCGTTATATGCATGGAAATGATATGATCAAACACAATTAGCCGCCCAGCAGCTCACAACAACCTATCGGCCCTGCATAGGCTCCAAAGCTACTCAGCAAGCATAACCAACGTAGGAAGGATATTTCTATGTCCGGGTCTCATGGAAATTCCCAATAATCCCACCATCTATGTTCCAGAGTCTACAAGGCCTCACAGGACCACAAGGGTGATACTATCCTATACCAAAAGTACTACACACAACGAAGGAAAGAAATGGGCGAATCATGGAAAAGCGATCAAGGTCTGTGGTACCAACCTAGTAACCCAACCCAAGGATGCCAGCTAGTACAATTTTATCCGATATATGCTAAGTCTAGGAGTTAGACCGTAACCTACCTGTCGTCCGACGACAGCTGCTAGGACAATGAAATCCAAACTTGAATCGCTCCGAGAAAACTCAAACGATGATCAAACTATGAAAAACATAAATAATAAGTTAAAATGAGTCTAACGATACCCATATCGCTACAATTGTAGCCGGTTCAAAATTTGGGTAAAAAATAGGCCTGTGGGGCCCACAACCCGAAACCAAAAATGAAAAGAAGCACAATGACCCCAATGATGCCAAGAAGGCATGCTCCGAATTGAGCACAATTGGCCAAGAGGAAGGCGCCAAAACAACCCGCTCAAAATGGGGTTTGAAGGTAGAATTTAAGTATGGAATTCCGAAATTAGGCAAGGATTACTTACCAATAAGCTGGAATTGAAGCACAAACGAACAATCCTTCACACCCATGAACATGCACCAGCCACGAGGTAGCCACTACCAAAATTTCCAAGCTTGGGCGTGAGTATCAATGGAGGAATTTAGAGGAAAACCAAAGAACCCAAGTGAGGAAGAAGCTTACTAAGAGACGAGGAACTACGGATAATCGACGAACAAATGCTTCCCCAAGGTTTAGAATTGATATAGGAGTAATTTAGGAGAGTATTTTCAGAGTTTTAGAGTGAGAAAGTTGGGAGAAAGGTGCTGGAAAAATGAAATAACATAAATATATAGCTGATGGTCACTGGTCAGCGCTATCGCGCTACACCAGCGCCATCGTGCTCAAGGAAGCAAGGTGCCAAGGCGCCATCGCGCTTGAAGGGAGCTATCGCGCTACCCAGCTGCAGGCGCGATCGCACTGGCCCCAACACGATTGCGCTGAAGGCCTGGCCACAGGCTAGCGCATTCGCGCTGCCTGGGCGCCATTGGCGGTAAAGGCCTGCAACCTGCAATAAAACCAACTGTACTAAAATTCCCACGGGGTGGTCTAGGCAAAATCAGACACCGATATTCAAAAACCAATAATGCTAACAGAGTAGAAATGACATTCCGGACTCAACGGAATCGACAAAACTTCCATACGAGGTCGTTTCAGAGAAATGTTGACCCAAGTCAACACTAGCTAAAAGGAACTCAAAGGCTCGAAGTGAGCCCGACTCACCCGAAACCCGAACCAACTACCTTCGTAACATAAACTCAACATTCTAGAGCTGATGGAATCGTCGGATTTCGAATTCGATACTCCGACCATCGAAAGGCACCCAAAGTTACACTTTCAATTCCAAATGGCCTGAAAAAAGGGAAAATGACACAAAACCCACACCGAAAGTTCTCAGGCCTCAACCAATGGTCCAATTAGACCAAACTCATCGCTCCGGAGCTAATGGAACTATCAGAATTCAATTCCGATCACGTTAGCTAAGAATGTTGACTACAGTTAACGATATTCTAAGTTAAAGCTCTAAAATAGGCAAACGGCCAAAAATGACCAAATGAACTTCTAGGGCACAGAACTACCGGTCCCAGCAAGACATAAATGACTTTGGGCCGCTATAGGAAAGCTCTAACAGTACAATGAACACATAAACATGAAGATGATCGGAAGGGTCATCACAATATCCACTACTAAAAAGACTTTCGTCCTCGAAAGTCAAGAAGAAGGGAGTACCTGAAGGCTCGAATAACTACAGAAATTGAGCACGCAAATCACTCTCGGTCTCCCAAGTAGCCTCCTCGACCGGATGGTGCCTCCACTGAACTTTCACAACCGAAATCTCCCTAGATCTCAATCTCCTGATATCTCTGGCCAGAATAGCTATCGGCTCCTCAACAAATGACAAGCTCTCATCCAACTGAACAGAATCCCAATACAACACGTGAGACTCATCTGACACATACCGGTGCAACATCAAGACATGAAAAACTGGGTGAACAACTGGAAACATCAGAGGCAAAGCTAACATGTAGAGAACACTACCAACCCTCTGTAGAATCTCAAATGGCCCAATAAACCTGGGGCTAAGCTTGTCCCGCCGACCAAACCTCATCACGCCCTTCACGGGCGATACTCGAAGGAAAACCAAATCACCAACACCGAAATCTAAAGCACGAAGTCTACGATTAGTGTAGCTCTTCTGCCTACTCTGGGCCGCTCTAAGCCTGTCCTGAATCAAGCGAACTCAGTTCAAGGAATCTCTAAGAAAATTTGTACTCTGCAGTCTGGACTCTAACCCATTAAACTAACCAGTCGGCGATCTGCAACGCCTACCATACAAAGCCTCGAAAGGTGCCATGCCAATGCTTGACTGAAATCTATTATTATACGCAAACTCGGCCAATGGCACAAACTGATCCCATGAACCTCTAAAGTCAAGAACACAAGCCCAAAGCATGTCCTACAGGACCTGAATAGTCCTCTCGGACTGGCCATCTGTCTGAGGGTGGAAAGCAGTACTAAGCTGAACCTCTGTCCCTAAATCCCTCTGTATATCTCTCCAGAACAGAGATGTGAACTGAGTGCCGCGATCTAAAATGATAGAAGCTAGGACCCCGTGCAACCGAACAATCTCACGAATGTATATCTGAGCTAGCCTCTCTGCCCTGAGAGAAGTCTGAACCAGAAAGAAGTGTGTTGATTTAGTCAGCCTATCAACGACAACCCAAATAGAATCAAACCCACGTGAAGTACGAGGCAAACCAATAACAAAGTCTATAGTAATACCATCCCACTTCTACTCAGGAATGGGAAGTCGCTATATCAGACCACCGGGTCTCATGTGCTCAAACTTAAACTGTTGATAGTTCAAACACCGAGATACGAACTCCGCCATATCCCACTTCATACCACTCCACCAGGAAAGCTACCTAAAATCTCTATAAATCTTCGCGGCGCCCGGAAGAATGGAATATCTAGAATGATGGGCCTCGCGAAGTATCAACTTAATCAAGTCACCAACCCTCAGAACACAAAGTTGACCATCGAATCTTAGAATACCATCAGAACCCAAGGTAGCCCGGTTGGCCTCTTCTCAAACTACCTGATCACGAAGGTCACACAAACCCTGATCCTCAAACTGTCGGCTCTGAATCTGATCAACTAGAGTGGAATGAACCTTAACACTGGCAAGAACTCAGCTGGGATCCGATAAGTCAATCCTAACCAAATGGTTAGCCAAGGACTGGATGTACAAGGCCAACGGTCGCTCAGAAACTGAAAGGGAAGCTAGCTGCCCATACTCACCGCCTTCTGACTCAAGGCATCCACTACCACGTTTGCCTTACCCGGATGGTATAAAATAGTGAAATCATAGTCCTTTAGTAGCTCAATCCATCTCCTCTGCCTCGAGTTCAGCTCCCGCTGACTCGTAATATACTAAAGACTATGGTGATCAGTGAATATCTCACAGTGAACTCTATATAAATAGTGCCTCTGGATCTTGAGCGCGAAAACTACCGCTGCCAACTCTAAGTCATGAATGGGGTAGTTGCACTCATGAACCTTTAGCTGCTTCGATGCATATGCTATCACTCGACCCTGCTGCATCAACACACAACCAAGACTGACCCCTGAAGCATTACAATACATAGAGAAACTCTGACCCTCAACCGATAAAGTCAGAACTGGAGTTGAAGTTAATAAGGCCTTAAGCCTCTGAAAGCTATCTTCACACTGATCCGACCATTGGAATGGAATATCCTTCCTAATCAGCATAGTCAAAAGTGCTACTATGGAAGAAAATCCCTCAATGAACCGTCTGTAGTACCCGACTAACCCAACAAAGCTATGGACCTCAGTAGGAGTGGTAGGTCTAGGACAATCACGAATCGCAGAAATCTTACCCGGATCCATTCTAATCCCATCCTTAGACACTACGTGCCCTAGGAATTCCACTGACTCAAGCGAAAACTCACACTTTGAGAACTTGGCATAAAGCCGATGATCTCTCAAAGTCTGAAGTATAGTCCTCAGGTGCTGCTCATGCTCATCCCTACTCCTCGAGTATATCAGAATGTCATCAATGAAGACTATCACGAACATATCCAAGTACGGGCTAAGCACGCTATGCATTAAATCCATAAAGGCTGCGGGTGCATTGGTCAATCCAAAAGACATCACCAAGAACTCATAGTGGCCATAACGTGTCCTGAATGCTATCTTAGGGATGTCTTCCGCCCTAATCCTCAACTGATGGTAGCTGAACCTCAAATCAATCTTCGAAAACACAGCTGAACCCTGAAGGTGATCAAATAAGTCATCAATCCTTGGCATCGGATACCTATTCTTCATTGTCACCTTATTCAACTGCTAATAGTCAATACACATCCACATCGACCCATCCTTCTTTTTCACGAAGAGAATAGGAGCACCCCAAGGAGACACACTTGGTCTAATAAACCCCTTAGCTAACAAATCTTGAAGCTGCTCCTTAAGCTCTCTCAACTCAGCAGGAGCCATATGGTAGGGAGGGATAGATGTGGGCTGGTGCCCGACTCTAACTCAATAGCAAAATCAATATCTCTCTTAGGTGGAAGACCTGGAAGGTTGGTAGGAAACACACCTAGGAAGTCTCTAACCATAGGAACAGACTCAGGGGACATAGGGTCAGCACTAGCATCTCGGGCATATGCTAGAGAAGATAGACACCCACGAGAAATCAACTTCCTAGACCGAAGATAAGAGATGATCCCAGATGGTGCATGGCTGACAGAATCCTGCCATACAACCAAGGATACACCGGGCACGGCTATGGTAACAGTCTTGGCATAATAATCCAAAACCGCACGGTGATGGGATAACCAGTCCATGCCCAGTATCATATCAAAATCTAACATATCAAGTATCATCAAATCAATCCAAGTCTCCAAATCACCAACAGATATCACACAGGATCTCACAATCCGATCCACTACTAAAGAATCTCCTACTAGGGTCGAAACACAAACAACAACAGATAATGGCTCACTAGCCAACCCCAAACAAGGCATAAAGTAGGCTGATACATATGAACAAGTAGATCCAGGATCAAATAAAGAATATGTTGGTTGACGACATACAAAAATTATACCTGTGATCACGGCATCCGAGGCCTCTGCCTTCGGTCTCCCAGGGATCGCATAAAACTAATGACGACCCCCACCTGCCCGATCGCCATCCCTGCCACCTGCTCTGCCATGCGGAGCACCACATCTACCCTGACCACCACCCCCTCTAGTTGGAGGATGAACTATTTGCAATGGCTTGGCCGGCTGAATTGTACCCTAATGGGGGCAATCTCTGGCAAAATGACCAGCCACACCGCAAGTGAAACAAGCCCCTAACGATCTACTCAGTCGGGATGAACTAGCTAAACATGTATGGCCACCACTGCATGATGCCTCTGAATCTATACCTCTCGATGGCTGACAACTGTGACCTCGCTAACTACTCTGACCTTGCTCAAACTGATAACCAGAAGTCTGAAGTGAAGCCTGAACTGGTCGACTAGACTGACCCTGGTGCTGATGTGGCTGATAACCTCGGCCCCACTGGCCTGAACCTCTACCACCATGACTGGAACCACTATTGCCACCCTGATATCGAGGCCTCTTATCTCTGGCCTCGGTGTCATGATGACACAAATCCTCAACTTTACAGGCATAGTCCACAATGCCTGGAATGACCGACCGCTAGCAACCAATATCTCTGTAGGCTCTATGAACTCTCTCTTAGCCCCCAAACAAATCTATGGACTCTGTCGGCCTCAGTAGGCATAATCATGGCCCCAAATGGAGCAAGCTGATGGAAACGGGTCTCATACTCTGAGACAGTCATAGAATCCTTAGAAAGCCTAGTGAACTCCTACCTCCGACGCTTTCTGTCGCTCTGTGTCAAGAACTTGGCCATAAAGGCCTCACAAAACTCAGACCAGGTCAAGGGAGGTGATTTCGAAGGCTTGCAAGCAACTTGTTCCCTCCACCATAACTTCGCTGAACCCTCCAACTGATATGAAGTATAGCCAACCCCGTGAGTCTCTAATAGCCCCAAATGATGCAATATCTCCTCACAGGTGGTAATGAAATCATGTGGGTCCTGACTCGATGTACCAGTGAATCTCGGTGGTGCCAATCTCAGAAACCTACCCAAGGCCTTCTGCTCTATCTCTGATATAGTAGGGTGACGAGCAAGAGGCTGGGCAACCGATGGGACTGGAACAACCTCAGCTCGGGGAGCCATAGTAGTAGGTTGCGCTTCTGAACTCGGAACACCCAGGGCTGCCCCCTGAGCGGATATATGGGTTGTCTTAGAAGGACGGTCCCCAATCATACCCAATAGCTGAACAAGTAAACCTTGAATGTCCAAAGACTGAGTTGGGGTTGAAGCCGGCACAGAAACTAGTGCTGGAACTAGTATGGGAGCTGGTGGTACCTGGGATATCCTCGAGTCCACATGTTGTTGCTCTAGAGCGAACTCTGGCTCGTAATCATACTCTGGCTCTACCTCAACTCTGGCAGCTCTAGCAGGTGCCACTGCTCTGGGGAGTCTATGACCCCTACCTCTACCCCTGCGACCTCCTCGGCCCCTAGCTTGAGTTAGAGGTGCAGGGGCAGGAGGCTCTCCTTTTCCAGAAGCTGAAGATCTCATATGAACCATCTGCAGAAGAGTGAACCAGAATAAGTGAGATTTCCAGAAACTTTCAAGGATACTACGCATGAGATAGAAACAAGAAAAGTCCATCTTCCTAAGATGTCACTATAGCATCCCGAAGATTGTGTACGGACGTCTCCACCCTGATCTGCAAGACTCTACTAGACATTGGCTCCTATATAGATGACACCGGTGAACCTAAAGCTCTGATACCAAGCTGTCATGACTCGATTTCTCAGTCATGATGGCACCTACAACCCCCCAGTAGGTGAACCAATCCCCGTAGCCCAGAATGGTTAGTAATGGGATACCTTCTAACAGTGTAAGCGGAAGAACAAATAAATAAGCGAAAGCAAGGGAACGAGATGAAGAAAGTAGATAACAAGAGTAATACATATGAAATACGGAAACTACACCAAACCCAAAACCTGGTATCATAGCGTATAAGAGCCCGATCTACATAAGAAGTACAAAGGATCCAAAAGTAATATAAATATATATATATATATATATACATCATGTCTCCAAAGCTATAAGAGTACAAAATATACAAGAGATAAACTAGAGACAAGATCCAGTCGCCAAGAGCTCACCTTCAGTATGGATGTCATAAAACTTCATGCACGAGTCTCCCACGAGCTAGCGGTAATGGCTCACACTAGGATCTACACCAGAAGATGCAGTGTGTAGGGTGAGCACCAAATGCAAAGCATAAGGTACCCAATAGGTATCATAGGCCGACTGGGCCCATATAAGATAAAAACATAATAACAGACAAAATAGAAGCTAGCAGTCACGGAAATCAACGAAAAGTACATAGGAACTAGCCTAGAGGGAAGACAATAGAACAACACACAAGGCTAGCAAGTAGAATATACACACAGCAGGCACAGGTGAAACTAAGAAATGGTGCACTTGGGATCCTTGCAATAACAATATATATGTAATGAGTTTCAGAAATGGACGATATACCGGTAACCTCACGTATAAGGAAAGGGAGAGAGGAATAAAGGTAGACATACTCGAAAAACAGAAATCAATAACCAAGCTAATCATGACAATCTCAATCCATAACTAATAACCTTGCAGTAACCAATCTCATACTTATAACCGTAATAAAGTAACACGAGACTACCTACAGTTTCCCGGCCGCCCATACAACCAGGGAACGCAAAAAAGTGAAAACAAACCCTCAGGCTGCCCATACAACCAAAGCGTACACTCAACAAACAACAAACAAGGGTGGAATCTCAAGCAATAAATGATATGATGCGTGATAACCTCAGGGTGGAATAAAAACTCTGTATGTACCTTCTCTAGTGCCAATAGGGCCCAATAGATAGGTTCCATGGAAGCACGTTGCCCATATACCTCTACTCCACCGTATACCCTCCCCCTGACACACGCAACCCACAGCCTCAGGCCTGGAATAGCAAGGTCCATGGAGGTCCCAGACCACATACCAAAACTCAATATAAAAAACGTGTCCTCCAGAAACAAGTACGGGTTCAAGCGAGTGGCTAAATCTCAAATATGCATGCCCAGACCCTTTCCAGGACTAAATTAGAAGATGACATCTCAAAAGCCCCTCCAAGGGTGCCCGGGGAATAGCCGGGTCTAAAATAGTAGGAAGTCAACTCAGATGCTCGGTCCGATCTAAAGTCATCTCAAATCAGTAAGAAAACTCAACTAGCACTTCGACAAGGTCGAGTCTAGCAATAGTAGTAAAATCATAATAGAAAACATATTTTAAACCTTCTTTTACCCCCAAGAAGTTCTGCATATCAAATACAAATGATTTCCAACCCAATTTCATCAAAAACGGGCCCTCGGGGCCATGCAAGGTTTAGAAAACCAGATCCAGTAGGACCAAAGCCAAAACCGTAGTAAAATATGGGAAAACCTCATTATATGCATGGAATTGATATGATCAAACACAATTAGTCACCCAGTAGCTCACAACAACCTATCGGCCCTGCATAGGCTCCAAAGCTACTCAACAAGCATAACCAGCCTAGAAGGATATTTTTATGTCCGTGACTCGCGCAAAATTCCCAATAATCCCACCATCTATGTTCCAGAGTCTACAAGGCCTCACAGGACCACAAGGGTGATACTATCCTATACCAAGAGTACTACACACAATGGAGGAAAGAAATGGGCGAATCATGGAAAAATGGTCAAGGTCTGTGGTACCAACCTAGTAACCAAACCCAAGGATGCCATCTAGTACAATTTTATCCGATATATGCTAAGTCTAGGAGTTAGACCGTAACCTACCTATCGTCCAACGATAGCTGCTGGGACAATGAAATCCAAGCTCGAATCACTCCGAGAAACCCTGAATGATGATCAAACTATCAAAAATATAAATAATAAGTTAAAACGAGTCTAATGATACCCATATCGCTACAATTGTAAGCGGGTCAAAATCTGGGTAAAAAATGGGCCCATGAGGCCCACACCCCAGAACCAAAAATGAAAAGAAGCACGATGACCCCAACGATGCCAAGAAGGCATGCTCCAAAATTGAGCAAAATTGTCCAAGAGGAAGGCGCCAAAATAGCCCGCTCAAGTTGGGGTTTGAAGGTAGAATTTTAAGAATGGAATTCGGAAATTAGGCAAGGATTACTTACCAGAAAGATAAAATTGAAGCACAAACAGACAATCTTTCACACCCACGAACATGCAGCAGCCACGAGGCAGCCACTACCAAAATTTCCAAGCTTGGGTGTGAGAATCAATGGAGGAATTTAGAGGAAAACCAAAGAACCCAAGTGAGCAAGAAGCTTACCAAGAGACTAGGAACTACGGATAATCGACAAACAAATGCTTCCCCAAGGTTTAGAATTGATATAGGAGTGATTTGGGAGAGTATTTTCAGAGTTTTAGAGTGAGAAAGTTGGGAGAAAGGTGCTGAAAAAAATGAAATAACAGAAATATATAGCTGATGGTCGATGGTCAGTGCTATCGCGCTAAACCAGCGCCATCGCGCTCAAGGAAGCCAGGTGCAAAAGCGCCATCCCGCCTAAAGGGCACAATCGGCTGGCCGACTGTCGGCGCTGAGGCGCGATCGTGCTGGCCCCAACATGATTGCGCTGAAGCCCTGGCCACTGGGTAGCGCAATCGCGCTGCCTGGGCGTCTTTGGCGCTGAAGGCCTGCAACCTGCAATAAAACCAGCTACACTTAAATTCCCCACGGGGTGTTCCAGACATAATCGGACATCGATATTCAAAAACCAATAATTCTAACAGAGTGGAAACGACGTTCTGGACTCAATGGAATTAAGGAAACTTCCATATGAGGTCGTTTCGGAGAAATATTGACCCAAGTCAACACTAGCTAAAAGGAACTCAAAGGCTCGAAATGAGCCCGGCTCACCCGGAACCCAAACCAACTACCTTCGTAACCCGAAATCAACATTCTGAAGCTGATGGAATTATTGGATTTCGAATCCGACACTCCGATCATCGAAAGACACACAAAGTTACACTTTCAACTCCAAATGGCCTGAAAACAGAGAAAATGATACAAAACCCGCACCAGAAGTTCTCAGGCCTCAACCAAAGGTCCAACTAGATCAAACTCATCACTCCGAAGCTAACAGAACTGTCAAAATTCAATTCAAGCACGTTAGCTAAGAATGTTGACTACCATCAACGATATTCTAAGTTAATACTCTAAAACAGGCAAACGGCCAAAAACGACCACATGAATGGCCAGAGCACCAAACTAATGATCCCACCAAGCCATAAATGACTTGGGGCCGCTACAAGAAAGATCTAACAGTACAATAAACACGTAAACGTGAAGATGACCAGAAGGGTCATCACATATCCCAAATCAATTTTTCCTATTTTCACTTCCTCCATATCCATAAATTCCTCCTACAATATCTCAAGATCTTTTCTCTAAAAAAGAATATTACTTTTCTCCAAAAATAATCCTCTTATACCACTCCTTTCCATGAAAAATGATTCTTTCCAAAAAACAAGTAATTTGTTTTCCATTTTCACTCCCTCCCTAACGTCTCTTTTTATTTTTCCTACAAATACACCTAGGAGGCATACATACAGGGCACACCCAAATCGTTGAAGAAAAAGGAATGAAAATTCCCATTCTCAAGGAGGCAGCAACCGTAGCTCTCACTAACGTCACTCTCACCAACCATTGTTGAAGATCTCTCACAAAAAAAAAAAGCAGCTCTAACACCGCGCGCCATGTGAATTCTATTGCCTTTTCCATAAAACCACTCTGACCTTTCTCCTTCACTAAACCACCTTAAAACACCACTGTACCAGCTCCAAGACCGATCGACCCCGCCATGTAAACTCCATCTTCTTCCCTTGATCTCACAGGACACATTTCTCATATAAATGTTTGTGTTTTATTTCATTTTTGTAGTTTACTGTAGCGAGTATTATGATTAATGAGCTAATAAGGGTAATTTGTTTAAGTACTAGTTTCATAGTAGAAGTGATCTAATTTTATGCATTAATTGTTAGAGCATTTTGTGAATCGTTATTTGTTAGTGAACATAATTATGAAAGGCTCAATCGTTGTTGAGCTCTTTATTAGTGTATATATAACGTTGCTATTACATAGACAAGTTACATAAGGACTTTACAATCCAAACATATGTATAATTCTAACTTATCTAGACTTAAGAGTCCTAATACGCCCCCTCAATCTGGACGTGTAGACAAAATGGACAGATTGTCACGCAAATAACCAAATTGAGCAGATGGTAACCCCTTTGTAAAGATATCAGCAAGCTGCAAACGAGTGGGTACAAATTGTGCCACGAGATCGCCCTGAGATACTTTGTCACGAACAAAGTGAAAGTCAACATCAATATGTTTGGAGCGGTCATGGAAACAGGATTACGAGTCATGTAAGTAGAGCTAACATTGTCGTACAATACACGAATTGGATCACAGAGGAAAACACCATGTTCGCAGAGTAGATGACAAATCCAAGACAATTCAGCAACAGTGTATGCAATGGCCCTATACTCAGCCTCTGTAGAGGATTTAGAAACTGTCGGTTGCTTCTTTGCGCGCCAAGAAATAAGATTTGAACCAAGAAACACAGCAAATCCAGTAGTAGAGCATCGACTATCAGGACACCCAGCCCAATCAGCGTCTGAATAAGCAACCATCGTGGAAGTAGAGGAGGAGGCACTGAGAAAAAGACCATGAGTGAGAGTTCCCTGCAAATACCTGAAAATACGCTTTACAGAATGCAAGTGAGTAGTTCGGGGTGCATGCGTAAACTGAGAGACAACATTTACAACATAAGCAATATCAGGATGCGTCATAGTCAAATATTGAAGAGCACCAACCATGCTTCGATACTCACTAGGATCTGAAAGTAACTCACCATCCGCAAGAGAGAGAGTAGTACGAGAGACCATAGGAGTACAAACAAATTTACAGGTGTGCATGTGAAACTTAAGTAATAAATCAGAAATATACTTCTGCTGAGACAAATGAAGACCATTAGAAGTGCGGACAACTTGTACGCCAAGGAAATAATGGAGCTCACCTAAATCTTTCATTGCAAATTGACGCGAAAAGACATCTAATAAACCGATCAAGAAGAGTTGTATCACTACCAGTGAGAATGATATCATCAACATAGAGTAACAATATAAGAACACTCGAGTTGATTCGATGAATGAACATAGACGGGTCAGATTTGCTGCAAACAAAACCATGAGCAAGAAGAAATGTACTAAACCTATTAAACTAAGCGCGTGAAGCTTGTTTCAATCCATAAATAGCTTTGGTGAGCTTGCAAACATGTTGAGGATAATCTGGATGAATGAAACGAGGAGGTTGCTTCATGAGAACCTCCTCATTAAGCACGCCATGTAGAAATGCATTTTTAACATCTAATTGACGAATAGACCATGAATGAGAAATAGCGAGAGAAAGCACAATACGAACAGTGGTGGAACGGACAACGGGACTAAAGGTCTCGTGATAGTTAAAGCCAGGTTGCTGATGAAAACCTTGTTCTACAAGACGAGCCTTGTACCGCTCAATAGACCCATCTAAATTATACTTGATTCGATAAACCCATTTACAACCTACCAAGTTCATGTTTGGATTATATGGGACAAGAACCCAAGTTTTATTTTCCAATAATGCATTAAATTCATCGGCCATAGCTTGCTGCCACTTAGGATGCTTCACGGCTTGAGAGAAACATGAAGGTTCAGTGATATGGACGGTAGAGCTCAATGAAAAAATCTTCTTAGGTTTAGAAATACCAGACTTTAAACGAGTTTGCATAGGATGAGAGATAGTGGTAGATGTAGAGACAGAAGGATGATCAGTAGCCAGCAAGGTGAAAGAGGGTAATGCTGGATTAGTGGATTTAGGTGAGGAATTCTCAATGGAATTGGGTTCACAAGTGCTAGAACTAGAACCACCCAAGAGATCTAGAGAACCTAAAGAAGGGGGACTAGGGGGAAGATCAGAAGTACTGGAGTGGTTAGTAGTTGGAGACACATGTCGAACTGATTGAGGGGAAGAACGTAAGGGCGACACGACGACGAGAGGATCTGAAGTAAAAGATTGAGAAGAGGTATCATGGACATGACATAACTCGAGATATGGAAAGCTAACTCATGGAAAATAACATGACGAGTAATGTAGACACGACCTATTTTGGGATCTAAGCATCGGTAACCCTTGTAATTAGAAGCGTAGCCTAAGAAGACACAACGGATAGATCGAGGCATAAGCTTATTTGATACTCTGGTGGATAAATGTGGAAAACATTCACAACCAAATACTTTGAGAAAACAATAGTCTGGAGGTGTGTGAAAAAGTTTTTCAAAGGGAGAAATCCCTTGTAAGACGGGAGTAGGTAATCTGTTGATAGTGTAAACAGCATAAAACGCTGCATCAACCCAAAAATTAGATGGAATACAAGATTCTACAAGTATAGTACGGACTATCTCAAGAATATGACGATGTTTCCATTCAGCCACCCTATTTTGTTGAGGTGTATGCGGACATGACTTACGAAAAAGGATACCAGAATTAGATAAATGTAAAAGCATGTCCTTGTTATCAAATTCACCACCTCCGTCACTCTGAAAAGCTTTAATTTTGGTATTAAAAATATTTTCCACCAGCTTTTGAAGTGCACAAAAGTGCTTAAAAACCTCAGATTTGTGTTTCATAGGATAAAGCCAAGTGAACCGAGAAAAATCATCAATAAAAATTACATAATATTGATATCCCAAATTTGAAGAAATTGGAGAATGCCAAACATCAGAATGAATAATTTCCAAAGGAGATGTGCTGCAATGTTCCACTAAATTAAATGGTAAGTGTTGCGATTTTCCTAGACGACAAGATACACAATTATTGGAAAATGAATTAAGTAAACTAATGAAGTTTTTGTTCCTAAGACTAGATAAAACTTGAGCTCCACTATGTCCCAAACGTCTATGCCAAATGTCACCAGGTTGTCGAACAACAACAAATGCTTGAGGGTAAGATGACTTAGACCAAGGAGAAAAAGGATAAACATCGCCCTTACTGGAAGCTTGTAGGAGAGTTTGGCCCGAGGCTTTGCCCTTAACAGAAACAGAAGTATCGTCAAAATTTACACTACAATTATTATCCTTACATAACCTTTTGACAGAGAGTAAATTATGACGAAGTTGAGGAACATGAAAAATGGAATTCAAGTAAAGGGGATGTGAAGAAGATGGTATTTTAGAATATCCAATATTAGCAATGTCAAGCAAAGCTCCATCTCCAACCAATACACGATCAAAGCCATTGTAGCTAGATTTATGCCAAAAGTTACCTTCGGATGAGGTCATATGAGCAGACGCAGATCAATCAAAATACCAAGTGGCATCATTTGTTTCACCTACAGACATTGTTGCAAAGGACTTGGGAAGATCATTAGCAACAAAAGCATGATTGAAGCGATTTTTACACTGTAAGGCAGAGTGACCAGGGAATCCACAAATTTGGCATAAAGTAGGAGTAGGTTGCGGACCTAAGATTCCTGTTGATGGTGGAGCACTTACAGATTGTGGAGTATATAAGACAGGGTAAGTACCACCAATACCTGATAGAGTCTGACCATTGCCAATATGCATTAAATGATTGTTCGAAGGTGATTGTTGCGCCTGACCACCCGGACCATAAGAACCACGTCCTTTTCCACCTCTTCCTCGACCTTTAGATGAGGAAAATCATCCTCGACCACGACCACCTTGAGAAATAGATTGAGAACCAGAACATTATGTGAAACAGTATGAGTAGCAAAGGCTTGAGGTGATACAGGTGAATCAAGCTCCTTGAAGCGTTGCAACCGTTCTTCATGAAGTAAAAGCTTGGTGCGTAACTCCTCGAGAGTCAATTGTCCAGGAAAGTGAGTAATGATTCCAACTAATGTTTCATATTCCTGACCTAATCCTAGAAGAACATGATCAATGAAATCTTGGTTAGCAACAGGACGATTTATTGCTGCTAGAGAATCAGCAATCTGCTTGGCAGAGTGAAGATACTGATCTATGCTCATTGAATCTAACTTGCGTAGAGTAGTGAGTTTCCGTTTCAGTTCTATAGACTTGGCCAGACTAGAATCCATGTAACGGCGATTGAGAGAGAGTCATATATCTCGTGATGTGGGTAAAAGATGAACATCAATTAGAACTTCACGAGATAATGTTGCGAATAACCAAGAATGAACACTTTTATTAACCCGAATCTAGTTACGATGTAGAGGATTAGGATGTTCTGATCCGGAGGCATCACATATAATGGGGCTTGGAGGAGGCATGGAGCCATCAACAAATCCAAGAAGTTCATGAGAGAGCAAGAGAGACATGAACTGTGTGCGCCATGTGAGGTAGTCCTCGATAGAGTTTATTTTGATTGTCACCAAATTTGTGACATTAGGAACAACAAGAGCAGCTGTTGAATAATAAGGAGATGCGGCTACAGAATCAAGGTTACCCTGAAAAGATGATACTAAAGGTTTCCCAGTAGAAAAACCAACACCTAAACTTGGGAAACTGGGAGAAGAAAAAGATGGACTAGGAATATTTGTTGAGGGAGACGACAGTGAAGGAATTGGGAATGGTGGAAGAAAAGATGTTGGAGGTAATGAGGAAACAATGGTGGTTGCAAATGTAATTGGTGCCGCTGGGAGAGTTTCAGATGTAGAAGAATCCATTTTTTTTTTGAAGAAGTAGAAAAGCAGCGGAGAAGTGCTAAAAAAAGCAGGATTGCTTTGGCTGCTCAGATACCATGAACAGAATTATGAAAGGCTCAATTGTTGTTGAGATCTTTAATAGTGTATATATAACGTTGCTATTACACAGACAAGTTACATAGGACTCTAGAATCCAAACATATGTACAATTCTAACTTATCTAGACTTAAGAGTCCTAATAGTTAGTAGTTTAATTTGGCCGTGGAGTGTTTCAAGAATAAAATGTGTCCTAGTAGTTTAATTATGCTTTTAGCCTAGACCAAGACCTTACTCAATTTTTAAATCTCTGTATCCTTCATATACTTACTTAGATTGAGAGTTAAAACTTTTGTTGTTTAATTCAAGATTATCTTTGCTTTTGAACTAATGAATTTTCTTTGAATAAATCAGGAATTCAAGACCGTATATACTTATCTGAAGCTAGGCAGAATATTTGAGGAAATTCTCAAAAATTCTACAAAAAGCAATATCCTAATTTGCAAGAGATTATGAGGATTTTCAAGTCATAAACTGGGGCAGAAATTTTTGAGAGATTCTCAAAAATTTTAAGGATTACATCTCAAGAATCTCAGACAGAGTAAAAATTCAAAGTTCAACAAGCAAAAGACAAGCAAAGGTACGAGTCAATATTTGCCTTTTACAACTTATAATTTTTCTTTGTGTGCAGAAATAGTAGGTGTAAATTCAAGAATCATCATAACAATCAAATTGTTATACAAGAAAAACAACCATCAAGAGAATGCTCTCTCAAATTTGATCTAAAAGTTAAGCTACTCTATCACTTCAAAACTGACTGCATTTGGCCCGAAAATTGCATTTGGCCCGAGAATTACATTGAGCCCGAGATTACATTGAGCCTGAGAATTGTATTGAGCCGAGATTACACTGTGTCTAAGAGTTGCATTTGGTTCGAGAATTGTATTGTGCCCGACATTGCATTGAGCCCGAGATTGCATCTGGCCCGAGAATTGCATTGAGCCTGAGAATTGCATTTGGCCCAAGAATTGTATTGTGCTCGAGATTGCATTTGGCTCGAGAATTGCATTTTTCCCAAGATTGCATTGAGCCTGAGATTTCATGAGCCCGAGATTGCATTTGTGCCCGAGATTATGTTTGAGCCCAAAATTGCATTATGCCCGAGACTATGTTTGATCTCGAGATTGCATTGAGCCCGAGAATTGCATTGTGCCCGAGAATTGCATTGTATTTGAAATTGCATTATGCCTGAGATTATATTGAGTCTGAGATTGCATTTGGCCCAAGGATTGCATTTGGCCCGAGAATTGCATTGTGATCGAGATTACATTGAGCTCGAGATTGCATTGTGCTCGAGAATTACATTGAGCCCGAGATTGCATTTGGCCCGAGAATTGCATTGTGCTCGAGATTTCATTGAGCTCGATATTGCATTTGATCCTGAGATTGCATTATGCTCGAGATTATATTTGAGCCCGAGATTGCATTATGCCCGAGACTATATTTGATCTCGAGATTGCATTGAGCTCGAGAATCGCATTGAGCTCGAGAATTGCATTGAGCCCGAGAATTGCATTGAGCTCGAGAATTGCATTGAGCCCGATATTGCATTGAGTCTGAGAATTACATTAAGCTCGAGAATTGCATTGAGCCCGAGATTGCATTCAAGCTCGAGATCGCATCGAATCACAGCAAGCTACTACAAATCAAATCATTCAAAAGCTACCCAACGTCATGCTATGCTACTCAAAACAGATACGCTTTCTTTAATTATCATTTAATCGCCTGAAGGCGTCATAGTCTAAAGGCATCATTTTCATGGCTTGCGGACATCATTTCATGGCCTAAGGATTTAATTTCTGTTTATCATGCTCCGAAGGCGTCATAGTCTAAAGGCATCATTTCCATGGCCTGTGGACATTATTTCATGGCCTAAGGGTTTAATTTATATTTATCATGCTCCTAAGGCGTCATAGTCTAAAGACATTATTTTCATGGCCTGCGGACATCATTTCATGGCCTGAGGATTAATTTTAGTGTATCATGGCCCTAAGACATCATCTATACCGTCTTAAGCAACCTTTCATGGTCTTAAAGGGAACTTGCATCATGTTTTAATATCGATGATACTTTATTTTATCTTTATTTAAATGCTAATCTTTTATCTAATCATAATAGAAATTGCAGACATGGAGAGTCGAGCAAGTCAAGAAGTGAGATTAGTCATCGTCCTTACTTCCAGAACATAACTCTTCTTATCCCTAAATCACCAACACTAGACCATTGGTCACGTCTTATGCTCAGCTAATCATTTTAAATCTCATCGACTCGTGCCAATTGCATCATCATCCATAATTTTAGTTGTATATTTTCTTTAGAAACCTCGTTTATTTCTAAATCTAGAATTACACATGGCCTAATTCTCGTAAAATCAGAGATGAGTACGCGATTTGAAACTGAAGTCTCGGCCATAACATTTTCACAATTCCCTCTTGTCTCTTTCGATTCGAAAAGAATCATCCTTCCGGTGGAACAAAATTGGCTACTACGTCTACGTTCCTTGTCCGACAATTCATCCTTCATTTTCGAGCAAGGAAGGGGCTGCTGTTGACAACCAATTTTGTCCCACCTTTTTGTCATTTTACTCGTTCGAGCGTCTATTTTATTCGTGAGGTCAAAAATGCTATTTTTACTTACTTTTATCAAGTTTTATGCTAATACATGTTATTTGCATTATTTTAGTATTATTATTATTATTATTATTATTATTATTATTGTTGTTGTTGTTGTTGTTGTTGTTGTTGTTGTTGTTGTTATTACGTTCTTCACTTGCAAAGGTATTTGTTACTTACTCTTTTGCATTTATCTTTTACTTAATATTTGAGCAATTTTTTTTTGAAGTTAACATTTTATAATAAATATTGGTGAATTACTTTTTACTACGAATTATAATGGTTGATTTAACATTCAGTAGTATTTTTCATTATTTAGTAATTTAGTAGTTACCTATTTTATATATTCTTGGTAAAATTTTATTTAGTCCCAAGCAAGCTCAAAAATTCAAATTTTGTCAAATCTTTTTATATTTAGAAAAACCCCCCTCACTATTTTTTCCTTTTGTATGAAGAATATCATTATTTCCAAAATTTATCCCAAATCAATTTTTCCTATTTTTACTTCCTCCATATCCATAAATTCCTCCTACAATATCCCAAGATCTTTTCTCTACTTAAAAAGAATATTACTTTTCTCCAAAAATAATCCTCTTGTACCACTCCTTTCCATGAAAAATGATTCTTGCCAAAAAACAAGTAATTTGTTTTCCATTTTCACTCCCTCCCTAACGTCTCTTTTTATTTTTCCTACAAATACACCTAGGCGGCATACATACAGGGCACACCCAGATCGTTGAAGAAAAAGGAATGAAAATTCCCATTCTCAAGGAGGCAACAACCGTAGCTCTCACTAACGTCACTCTCAGCAACCATTGTTGACGATCTCTCACAAAAAAAAAAGAGCAGCTCTAACACAGCGCACCATGTGAATTCTATTGTCTTTTCCATAAAACCACTCAGACCTTTCTCCTTCACTAAACCACCTTAAAACACCACTGTACCAGCTCCAAAACCGATCGACCCCGCCATGTAAACTCCATCTGCTTCCCTTGATCTCACAGGACACAAGTTTTGGTCTTTTGATACTTCCAAGTCGAGGTTCTTCGAAGTCGCAAACGTCCTGTTCAGTCCATAATTTTGTAATTCAAAGCTTTGAGGTCCATTTTATACTCCTAACCATTAAGATATGTTATTTGTTTTAAAAGTCAGAATATTCGCTGCTTTACGTTAAATTGTTTTGGTCCTTAATTATTTATTCTTTTATCGAATTAGAGAGATATCTGATGGGTTAGTTCGTTATTTTGTTTGGTTCCATGCTTATTTTGTTTGTGTTTGCTATAATAAGTAACTTAATTTAATTTAGAAAAGAGCAGTCACTGTTTGATTGGGGTTTGAGAGGCCACATTCAAAGGGTTTGTTTTGCTTTTCTCATATAAATGTTTGTGTTTTATTTCATTTTTGTAATTTACTGTAGCGAGTATTATGATTAATGAGCTAATAAGGGTAATTTGTTTAAGTACTAGTTTCATAGTAGAAGTGATCTAATTTTATGCATTAATTGTTGGAGCATTTTGTGAATCGTTATTTGTTAGTGAACATAATTATGAAAGGCTCAATCGTTGTTGAGCTCTTTATTAGTGTATATATAACGTTGCTATTACATAGACAAGTTACATAGGACTTTACAATCCAAACATATGTACAATTCTAACTTATCTAGACTTAAGAGTCCTAATACGCCCCCTCAATCTGGACGTGTAGACAAAATGGACAGATTGTCACGCAAATAACCAAATTGAGCAGATGGTAAACCCTTTGTAAAGATATCAGCAAGCTGCAAACGAGTGGGTACATATTGTGCCACGAGATCGCCCTGAGCTACTTTGTCACGAACAAAGTGAAAGTCAACATCAATATGTTTGGAGCGGTCATGGAAATAGGATTACGAGTCATGTAAGTAGAGCTAACATTGTCGCACAATACACGAACTGGATCACGGAGGAAAACACCATGTTCGCAGAGTAGATGACGAATCCAAGACAATTCAGCAACAGTGTATGCAATGGCCCTATACTCAGCCTCTGTAGAGGATTTAGAAACTGTCGGTTGCTTCTTTGCGCGACAAGAAATAAGATTTGAACCAAGAAACACAGCAAATCCAGTAGTAGAGCGTCGACTATCAGGACACCCAGCCCAATTAGTGTCTGAATAAGCAACCATCGTGGAAGTAGAGGAGGAGGCACTGAGAAAAAGACCATGAGTGAGAGTTCCCTGCAAATACCTGAAAATACGCTTTACAGAATGCAAGTGAGTAGTTCGGGGTGCATGCGTAAACTGAGAGACAACATTTACAGCATAAGCAATATCAGGACGCGTCATAGTCAAATATTGAAGAGCACCAACCATGCTTCGATACTCACTAGGATCTGAAAGTAACTCATCATCCGCAAGAGAGAGAGTAGTACGAGAGACCATAGGAGTACAAACAGATTTACAGGTGTGCATGTGAAACTTAAGTAATAAATCAGAAATATACTTCTGCTGAGACAAATGAAGACCATTAGAAGTGCGGACAACTTGTACGCCAAGGAAATAATGGAGCTCACCTAAATCTTTCATTGCAAATTGACGCGAAAGACATCTAATAAACCGATCAAGAAGAGTTGTATCACTACCAATGGGAATGATATCATCAACATAGAGTAACAATATAAGAACACTCGAGTTGATTCGATGAATGAACATAGACGGGTCAGATTTGCTGCAAACAAAACCATGAGCAAGAAGAAATGTACAAAACCTATTAAACTAAGCGCGTGGAGCTTGTTTCAATCCATAAATAGCTTTGGTGAGCTTGCAAACATGTTGAGGATAATCTGGATGAATGAAACGAGGAGGTTGCTTCATGAGAACCTCCTCATTAAGCACGCCATGTAGAAATGCATTTTTAACATCTAATTGACGAATAGACCATGAATGAGAAATAGCGAGAGAAAGCACAATACGAGCAGTGGTGGCACGGACAACGAGACTAAAAGTCTCGTGATAGTCAATGCCAGGTTGCTGATGAAAACCTTGTGCTACAAGACGAGCCTTGTACCGCTCAATAGACCCATCCGAATTATACTTGATGCGATAAACCCATTTACAACCTACCAAGTTCATGTTTGGATTATATGGGACAAACACCCAAGTTTTATTTTCCAATAATGCATTAAATTCATCGGCCATTGCTTGATGCCACTTAAGATGCTTCACGGCTTGAGAGAAAATGAAGGTTCAGTGATATGGACGGTAGAGCTCAATGAAAAAATCTTCTTAGGTTTAGAAATACCAGACTTTAAACGAGTTTGCATAGGATGAGAGATAGTGGTAGGTGTAGAGACAGAAGGATGATCAGTATCCAGCAAGGTGGAAGAGGGTAATGCTGGAGTAGTGGATTTAGGTGAGGAATTCTCAATGGAATTGGGTTCACAAGTGCTAGAACTCGAACCACTTGAGAGATCTAGAGAACCTAAAGAAGGGGGACTAGAGGGAAGATCAGAAGTACTGGAGTGGTTAGTAGTTGGAGACACATGTCGAACTGATTGAGGGGAAGAACGTAAGGGCGACACGACGAGAGGATCTGAAGTAAAAGATTGAGAAGAGGTATCATGGACATGACATAACTCGAGATATGGAAAAGCTAACTCATGGAAAATAACATGACGAGTAATGTAGACACAACCTGTTTTGGGATCTAAGCATCGGTAACCCTTGTAATTAGAAGCGTAGCCTAAGAAGACACAACGGATAGATCGAGGCATAAGCTTATTTGATACTCTGGTGGATAAATGTGGAAAACATTCACAACCAAATACTTTGAGAAAACAATAGTCTGGAGGTGTGTGAAAAAGTTTTTCAAAGGGAGAAATCCCTTGTAAGACGGGAGTAGGTAATCAGTTGATAGTGTAAACAGCATAAAACGCTGCATCAACCCAAAAATTAGATGGAATACAAGATTCTACGAGTATAGTACGGACTATCTCAAGAATATGACGAGTATAGTACGGACTATCTCAAGAATATGACGATGTTTCCATTCAGCCACCCCATTTTGTTGAGGTGTATGCGGACATGACTTACGAAAAAGGATACAAGAATTAGATAAATGTAAAAGCATGTCCTTGTTATCAAATTCACCACCTCCGTCACTCTAAAAAGCTTTAATTTTGGTATTAAAAATATTTTCCACCAGCTTTTGAAATGCACAAAAGTGCTTAAAAACCTCAGATTTGTGTTTCATAGGATAAAGCCAAGTGAACCGAGAAAAATCATCAATAAAAATTACATAATATTGATATCCCAAATTTGAAGAAACGGGAGAATGCCAAACATCAGAATGAATAATTTCCAAAGGAGATGTGCTGCAATGTTCCACTAAATTAAATGGTAAGTGTTGCGATTTTCCTAGACGACAAGATACACAATTATTGGAAAAGGAATTAAGTAAACTAATGAAGTTTTTGTTCCTAAGACTAGATAAAACTTGAGCTCCACTATGTCCCAAACGTCTATGCCAAACATCACCAGGTTGTCGAACATCAACAAATGCTTGAGGGTAAGATGACTTAGACCAAGGAGAAAAAGGATAAACATCGCCCTTACTGGAAGCTTGCAGGAGAGTTTGGCCCGAGGCTTTTCCCTTAACAGAAATAGAAGTATCGTCAAAATTTACACTACAATTATTATCCTTACATAACCTTTTGGCAGAGAGTAAATTATGATGAAGTTGAGGAACATGAAAAATGGAATTCAAGTAAAGGGGACGTGAAGAAGATGGTATTTTAGAATATCCTATATTAGCAATGTCAAGCAAAGTTCCATCTCCAACCAATACACGATCAAAGCCATTGTAGCTAGATTTATGCCAAAAGTTACCTTCGGATGGGGTCATATGAGCAGACGCAGCTGAATCAAAATACCAAGTGGCATCATTTGTTTCACCAATAGACATTGTTGCAAAGGACTTGGGAAGATCATTAGGAACAAAAGCATGATTGAAGCGATTGTTACACTGTAAGGCAGAGTGACCAGGGAATCCACAAATTTGGCATAAAGTAAGAGTAGGTTGCGGACCTAAGATTCCTGTTGATGGTGGAGCACTTACAGATTGTGAAGTATATAAGACAGGGGAAGTACCACCAATACCTGATAGAGTCTTACCATTGCTAATATGCATTAAATGATTGTTCGAAGGTGATTGTTACGCCTGACCACCCCGACCATAAGAACCACATCCTTTTCCACCTCGTCCTCGACCTTTAGATGAGGAAAATCATCCTCGACCATGACCACCTTGAGAAATAGATTGAGAATCAGAGACATTATGTGAAACAGTATGAGTAGCAAAGGCTTGAGGTGATACAGGTGAATCAAGCTCCTTGAAACGTTGCAACCGTTCTTCATGAAGTAAAAGCTTAGTGCGTAACTCCTCGAGAGTCAATTGTCCAGGAAAGTGAGTAATGATTCCAACTAATGTTTCATACTCCTGACCTAATCCTAGAAGAACATGATCAATGAAATCTTGGTTAGCAACATGACGGTTTATTGCTGCTAGAGAATCAGCAATCTGCTTGGCAGAGCGAAGATACTGATCTATGCTCATTGAATCTAACTTGTGTAGAGTAGTGAGTTGCTGTTTCAGTTCTATAGACTTGGCCAGACTAGCATCCATGTAACGGCGATTGAGAGAGAGTCATATATCTCGTGATGTGGGTAAAAGATGAGCATCAATTAGAACTTCACGAGATAATGTTGCGAATAACCAAGAACGAACACTTTGATCAACCCGAAGCCAGTTACGATGTAGAGGATTAGGATGTTGTGATCCGTAGGCATCACATATAATGGGGCTTGGAGGAGGCATGGAGCCATCAACAAATCCAAGAAGTTCATGAGAGAGCAAGAGAGACATGAACTGTGTGCGCCATGTGAGGTAGTCCTCGATAGAGTTTAGTTTGATTGTCACCAAATTTGTGACATTAGGAACAGCAAGAGCAGCTGTTGAATAACAGGGAGATGCGGCTACAGAATCAAGGTTGACCTGAAAATATGATACTAAAGATTTCCCAGTAGAAAAACCAACACCTAAACTTGGGAAACTGGGAGAAGAAAAAGATGGACTAGGAATATTTGTTGATGGAGACGGCAGTGAAGGAATTGGGAATGGTGGAAGAAAAGATGTTGGAGGTAATGAGGAAACAGTAGTGGTTGCAAATGTAATTGGTGCCGCTGGGAGAGTTTCAGATGTAGAAGAATCCATTTTTTTTTTGAAGAATTAGAAAAACAGAAGTGCTAAAAAAAGCAGGATTGCTTTGGCTGCTCTGATACCATGAACAGAATTATGAAAGGCTCAATCGTTGTTGAGATCTTTATTAGTGTATATATAACATTGCTATTACACAGACAAGTTACATAGGACTCTAGAATCCAAACATATGTACAATTCTAACTTATCTAGACTTAAGAGTCCTAATAGTTAGTAGTTTAATTTGGCCGTGGAGTGTTTCAAGAATAAAATATGTCCTAGTAGTTTAATTATGCTTTTAGCCTAGACCAAGACCTTACTCAATTAATTAATTGTGCATTTGAATGAGATGAGTTGCGGATTTAAGTCAAAACTCATTGTCTAGTTAAGAGAGAGAACCCAAAAATCTCGTTGAACTCCTTTGTTTTTTATGTGCTTAGTTCGATCAAGAATCGTTATTGCTTTATTATTTGAATTTGTCTTTGGTTAGTTAAATGTTAAGGACAAACATACTCTCACTCTATTTGAATATTCTTTACACGTATATCACAATGGAATGCCATCACTTGGAGTTCAACCACGGGAGTGAAGGAGTCAACGCTCGAAGCCTATCTCAAATGAAGTAGTCGCCCCCAAGCGGGGTTCAGGTACGTTTTAGGATATGATGGAAAAAGGCATGCTATAGTTGAATTCTTGTATGAAGCGCACATATAGCTTTATAATAATAAAGCAACACGTTACTCCCTTCTCTTCTAATTTTAGTGTCACTCTTTTAATAATCTCAAAGACTTGACAACTTTTTACTATTGTGTTAAATGTGAAATATTTTTTTTTACAATCTGAACATCAAAATATTTTTAAGCTTTATATGATTTTGAAATACTGAAATATATATTTAGTTCTCTAAAATATTTTTACGAATTCTTTAAGTCTTGTTTTAAGGTGTTTAAGAGAGTCGATCATACCAATAGATTAGAGGGAGTAACATCGCATTGGACCCATTTTCATCCTAGCCATATCCTGATCCCACTCGCTCTCCCTCTCCCTCTCTGTCCTACCCTTTTTATTTTAAGTATCGTTGATTTTGTTATTAATTTTAATTAATTTCTTACATTAATTCATTACAAAAGTTGAGGTGGAAAATATCTTACTATCAAGTTTCTCATTATCTGCAGTTTATCCTTACTTCAATATAAGTTTAATTTTTAGTTTATTATCCTTCAATTCTTTCTCATGCTACAACGTAAAGGAGCTTGATAAAGCCCGTAGTCCGAGGAATATGAAGATTACAAAAAATATGATATTTTCGTTTATTATCTACATAGCGCAAAAGGTCAGTTTCGTATCCCTTGTATTTTTTGCTATATATATGATATGTAGATTAGTTGAAAGTGTTCTTGCATTCTGGAAGCAGCCATGTTAGTTTCTTTGTTCCTCGTCTTTATATTTTATATGCGAAATACTTTTCTTTTTTTATTTGATTTCACCTTTTTAAAGTAATTTGCAGGAAGCAAATAGGTATGTATCCATCCCTTTAATTAATTAATCTTGTTTTCTATACTTATCTTATTGAGTGCATTCACTTGGGATTGATAGGACATTACTTTTATGTTAGCTTTTGTCTTCAACTTGTATACGTATTTTGTAGTAAAAGAATTTATTCACAAAAATATTTATTCAGTAAAGTATTTATTTATTTATTCAAGGTGAATTTGATGTTCCATTTTTGATTTGTTTGAATTAATTAATAAATTAATTTCGCATGTCTATTTTACTAATTCACTTATTGAAAAAAAAATAAATTAGTTTGCATGTGTAATTACTCATTAATTTTAGCTTAATAAATTCTATCTTTTGTTTATCACGGAACTCATTAATTTTAGCTTAATAAATTCTATCTTTTGTTTATCACGGATTTTCTCACATAATAAATGAATCCGGCAGGGACCCATATTTGTGGACCTCGAAAGGTGCCTAACACCTTCCTTTCAAGGTAACTTGAACCCTTACCCAATTTTTGATTGCGTAGACTTAAAATTAATTTAGTCATAGTTAGTATAGTATGGTGTCCTAACGCACCTTAATTCGTTAGGTAGCGACTCTTCACCCTCTTTTAATCCCAAAAAGAGTTGTCATGTCGAATTCCGCTTTTCGCGAGAAAAATGAGGCGTGACAAGTGAGGTTGTTATATCCTCTACCAAGAACCCTAAGTTTCATTGTAAAACCAAACACATAGATATCAAGTATAACTATGTGAGAGACATGGTTAGACGTAAGGTAGTGAACGTGAAATATGTTTCTACACAAGATATGTTGGCAGATCCATTGACCAAGCCTTTGTCTAGAGATGCATTTGTGAGACATACGATGTCTCAAGGCCTGTATAGATTCTATGATACTTCATTTTGTATTTTATCTTCCCATGTTCACAAGATTGATGTTCTTTAATTATCAATAAAGTTGATTTACATATATACATGTTCTAATTGTTGAATGTTATTCTTTATTCGTTCATTTTGATGAGTATGTTGAGTAGACAAGAGGTTAGCCTTCTCACACAAGTAACCGACTCATAGTGTAACACCCCAGAACTTCCAAGCCCAAACTTAGCTCAGAAAACCATAAAAAAAATTTTCAACTGTCAGCCAAATCACAAGTCACTTCCACGAGCCGTGAAGCAGTTCATGAGTCATGGATTAAACTCGGAGAACCAAGATCAGAGGACTGCTCCTCTGAAGTTGGGACCACGATTCATAATCATGGTCCGTAGAAGTTTCCACAGACCATAGAACCAGTCTGTGGATTCCTCCTTTCAAATGGCCCCCAGGAACCACGAGTGGGTTCCATGACCTGTGAAAGTTTCCACTAGTCGTGAACCCAACTCGTGGAACCAAATTTCAGTAGCCCAACCTTAAGTCCCCAGGGTTCACGAGTTGAATCCACTACCCGTGGGAGTTTTCACGAGTCGTGAACCCAACTTCAGAGACCCATGGATTCATCCCAGGAACTACGAGTGGGTTCCACGACCCGTGGAAGTTTTGACGAGTCGTGAACGCAACTCGTGAAAGTCATTCCAGTAGCTCATATTTCCTGCTCAGGAACCACGATAGGGTTCCACGAGCCGTGGAAGTTTCCACGATTCGTGGAACCCATCCGTGGAACTTGAGACGTGAATTTTCCAGCAGCTTTCAAGTTAATTTCTCAGGGGAAATTCAGACCTTTCCTTCTTATTTTGGCTCTGACTATAAATAGTGTTAGGCTTATTTTATTTAGGAAACCCCCCCAAAAACAGATTAATTCCTCTCAAATCAGTTCTCAAGCAGAAAAAAGCGTCTTCCCCAATTTTCAGGCCTAGGGTTCTCTCCTCCAAGCTTCAACTTCAGATTTCTTGCAGGGATTTTCATCCACCAGGTATGTGGGTATTCAGTAAGGGTTTAGTTCACCCTTATGCCCAAAATTACAGTCTTTCTTCAAATATTCATGATTTTTAAGAACTAGGATTCCTACCAAATTATGCAAATCATCCTAGAATTTAGTTCTTATGATTCTTAGACAATTTATATCCTACTTTATATGAATTGTAATATGTTTTGCATGAGTTTTCACTATGACTTGAGAAATCAAGAAACTAGCCCTAAATTGTAGGAATTTTTCTAGAGTATTATATTTCTTTAAAAAATTTAACCTAGATTATTAGTACGATTTTTAAAAGAAGAATGTAGACAGTTTTTTGTCTACTACAGCACGTCAGAAAAGCAGAGATTTCAGATTAGTCTAGCCCTGACTTAGAAATTCAGGATTTCAGTTATAAATGAGCTAGTATATTCAGTTTGGGAGTAGTGTTTAGCACCGAGTTGGACCAGGGTTCAGCATATCCTTAAAGTCTCAGAACTACGTGCCACCGTAGGTCATTTAGCCTCCCAGTTGGGCCTCAGAAATATTGATTACATCAACCATGCCTTTATACCCTGATAAGATATATTGGGTCCTCTCGATGGGGTGTATACATCAGACTTTACATTTAGCTCACGTGGTTTATGTCGATTAATAGATTCTCCAACGGTGTTTGTTTCAGTAATGTGCATTAGACCCTCAATTATGTTTACTTTTAGCTTTCAGCATGCTTTCAGATTACGCTTGCATTTCAGCTATTTATGCATGATTTTACCTTGGGCCTATGTATTGCAGTTTAGTTCAGCTTACAACTTTTCAGTATCTTAACATGTTTATATATTCAGTTAGCTTTGCATATCCCTCATGCTCAGTACATTCAAAGTACTGACGCATACTCTATGTACTACATCCTATCATGATGCAGGTTTAGGTTCTCAGCTTCAGTCTCGCGATTAACTCACTCCGGTGCCACATCAGTGATAGATAGTGGTGAGTCCTCATCATCCGAGGACATATCTTTTATATGCTTTTTGAGTAGTCAGTTTATCTTTACATTCAGTATTTGGAGTTAGATGGGGGCTTGTCCCAGCAACTCATCAGTATTAGAGGCTTTTCATACATAGAGTCAGACTCAGTTGGTTTGGGTTGTTCTGCTTGTAGACAACTATTTTGTACTGATATTCTCAGTTGAATTCTTTTTAGACTATACTCTTTGTTCAGTTATGCTTCCGTTAGTTTAGAATTATTTCAGTATGCTTGTGATATGCCAGTTTCAGGGTTAGCTTGGGGTTACTTGTGACCTTATGTCCCATGTTACGTCTAGGGGCTAGCCTCGGAGCATGACACGTAGTCTTAGTGATGAATGGAGATGAGACCGGACTTTAAGAAAAATTATCAAATGTATAATTTGAGAGCTATAAGCTTAAAATCATGAAAGTCTCTTGAATAATGACACAAGGACGTAAAGGTGAAAAATATTCACCTTCACCTAGTCTACTTAGTGAGCCATATGTGAGTTAAAATGATATTGTAGATGTAACAACTCAAATTTAGATACATATGGTGTCTAGGTATCATCTATACAATATTCTGTTAGAGACAAAGACATACACTCCATGGGAAAGGAGAAAATATTGTAGCACGTGTTTCATAGCATGTGTGCTAATGTCGACCAAATAGGTTAAATATAAGTTCATTCTCAACTTATTATAGTGTGAGACCCAGAGCTTTTAAGATGGCTCAAGATTTGTGCCCTTAGTAATTCTAAACAGATACTTGAGACTTAGTTTGATGTAGCTATCTTACTGTACTTCCAAAAGACTATGAACACAGATTTGGTCTGGCGGAGCACATCTAGAAAGGCAGTTAGACTAATGTTAAGAGAATTGTGAGAAGAGAAAAATCATTAATGGAATTTCATTGATTTGTGTTCACCGGTGCACCGGTTATGATTTATGAGTTATAATTGTGAATACAAGAAATAATGATATATGAGATTTTGAGAGTATATCAAATGTGATTCATATGATCTGGGGTACTACATACTTTATGATCTACTTGCAAGTTTTCCCTCAATGAGAGGCTATATACTCCTAGCACATGTATAGCACTAAGCTCTCACAGTATGTTGGTCGCACGGTCTACGTCGTTGTATGAATGATTGTGGAGATAAAAAGAGAATTTATTTCTCAGATTAGAAAAGCACTCCCATTATGTGTGAGTGGGAGTTGTAGGAAATTTGAGCCCACCCATAAGGGGTGCTTTAAGGCCCATTAGGATAACTAGTAAACCCTAATTAATTTCTCTATATAAACACATATGGTGTATTATTAGAGACATAGAAAATACTACAATCAGATCCTACGCTTTATTTTCTCCCATTCAGTTAGGGTTTAGGTTGTGGTATAGGGGTTGCTCCGACACACTGTGACAACCATTGCCGACCGGTAATTCCAACTGTGGTTCATCCTACGCTTCCGCTTCTGCTACACGAACAACAAGTAAGTTATCGTATTATGGTTTACGCATATTATCTATTTAGTTTAGATTAATATGATAGATGTAATCCTTCACTGAGCATTTTTAGGAAGAAGGGAGAAACCAAAAAAAGGAAAATAAATAGGGAAAAAGTAAGAAAAATTCTTATAATTTAAAATTTTCTCAAAATAGTTTCTCTTATCGTTTTTCTTGTTCCTCACTCTCCCAGGGAGAGTGGTACACACTCACTATGCCAGGTGGCCGAAAACAGTGTATTTAGACCAGTTCAAAGTTACTTAGGGGGGTCATTAGACCCCCCCATAAAGTTAAAGTGTCTACTTAAAAATCAAGTACAAGTTCAAGGGGGTAATGATGTATTATCTCTTCTTCTTTCTTTGAATGTTGCACCTGATTCTTAGTTATGGGAAGTTGAAGCTTATGTATATAACTTTCTTATTTCTTGTGTAGTTTTTGGATCAATTTTGTGCATATATTTTATCCTTTGAATATTTGGTTTCAACTTTCAACTATTATTATGTTGCTCTCACTTAGGATATGGGACCAGTATGATTATGTTCGTTTTTTAATTTTTGGGCTCATTCTTCTTCTTCTAAAGTCAAAATAATTAGAACTTTTATGTAGTATATGTTATTTTAAATAATTGAGCATTCATGGACAAGATTTATAGCCTTAAGTATGAAGTATATGCTATTTTAAATAATTGCGTAAAGTTAGAATTGAATGACCAAATTGGGACAGAGGAGAACATTTCCACGGAAACATACATCTAAAGAGTAGACGTATATCTAATACCAATAATATTGTGCTTGGCAGAGTATCACCAAAAGAAATCGACTCAAGGATTCATATTCATGATGAAACTACGGTCCAAACATAAAATAATTGGGTCATTTAGAGGTACTAAACCCTTTAATTAAGATTATTGGAGTACAAATATAAACATGATATGAGATTTTCCCTGTCATAATCTGTTCACTGAGTACCAATATGGCATCTCTGACTTATCTATTCAACAATGATATCTACTACTGATTGTTGGATATATACCTGGTAAATACAAGCCCAACAGGTTTAGTTTGGTCACTTGGTTTCATCAACAAAGCCATAGAAAAATATTCAGTTTCTTTCGAAACATATCTAGTTTATCCTGAAGAATTGTTCTTCCTCAACTGGCTTGTTAACCATGGTCTCTTGAAGGTTTCATTCTTTTATCAGCTCTCTCAATAAACAACTTGCTAACCCTAAGCTTGCAAACACCTTGGTTACATCTAAGTCCCTATTAAATTATTCCATTTGGGACAGAATAAAAAAAGAGCCAGTCCTTTTTCCCTCAGGCATGACATGCTCTAAAATGGTGCGAAAATGGTCCTTTAGGCACTTTCAGTTAAATTATGTAAATCGCCTCATCTAAAGTTTAAACTATACTTACAGAGGGGGACACTTTTATTTTATTTAATCATCTCTTAATACTTCCCTCCTGAAATGATTTCCCCAACTTAATCTAATTATTTTATGGTAAAATTTAGTACCTTAATAATATCACAATCTGGAGCTGTCGTGATATATTATATGAACTTAAAATGTGAATTCCTCTCAAATATTAAAAGGGAAAAGAAGTTCATTAACAAACGAAACAAGACACCTAAAGCACAACTGCACAAAACTGTTACAATAGCCTTCCAAAAGTCTTAGCACACTCATTATATGGATTTAGTTACTAGTGCTTGTCCACTTTCTTCCTAGCTATAGTCTTAGTCTTACACTCTTGGTCTAAATCAGTTGTGAGTGACATAAGACATTTGCTCTGTTCTTGGCTTGGTGCTTAGTTCAGTTTAATACATGTGAATATATGCAGAAATGCATTGAGTAGATGTTCTTTTCTAATCAATTTATCCTTCTTTTTTGGCTGAACTATAAGTTACAAGTTATATATAATTTACAGCCAATGTGACAATTTATAGTGTCTATTGTTGAGCTACATACGGGATAAAAGCTTGATTTTGAATTTATTGCAAGTGATGAAAAATAGTTTTCCCTTTGGTTATTATGTTATCTTTTGTTGGTTTAGTATGTTATGGTCATGCACCTCTTAGGACAATGTGTGATTTTTCTTCTATCAGTTATGAACAATATGTATTGTACTATTGATATTTGTTTTCTTTTTGAAGGTATAACAACCTTCTCCGCTTATGGAAGAGCAAAGGCTCTCACTACCAAGCTGGGGATTAAGCTGGTACTCATAGCAAATGATCATGAATTAAGCACATTGAATAATGTGCTTGGAAATACAAATACTTCATATATTTTTTTTATTTTATAATTGCAGTATTTAGAGTATTTAAGTACGATTAAACTACATAGCACTAGAGACGTACAATGTAATTGTGTCATCTTTTGCGCTTATCGTACATAAAATTCCATATTCAACATAAAAGCCCTTAATATGCATATATGTACATAGAAGTGTTCTGGTAATTATTATCTTTCTATTTTGATTTTAGTATGGATCAATGTTTAATTTCAAATACTTAATGCCAGAATAATGAAGATTATTGTAATTCAAACGCATATAGAGTCGGAGCCTATTTCATTCTTTCTGTAATTTTAATAGTCTAAGTTTATTTTAGTGGTAAATGTTCGAACAATGACTTCCAACAATTTTACGAATAATGAACGGATCAACTTTCAATAAATTATACAAATAACAATTTTATAGTGAAAGTGACAGACCATTAAATATAAATAGATTAAACTACTCGTAGACACATGTCACGACCCGATTTCTCAGGTCATGATGGCACCTACAACCCCCAGTAGGCGAACCAATCCCCGTAGCCCAGAACGGTTAGTAATGGGCTACTACCTAACCAATACGCACAACAAGCTGAAATAAGCGGAAGCCGAATGTAAATGAAAACAAAGCGGAAGCAAAACTCGAATATATACATAAAGGAAAGCTACACCAACCCCAAGACTTGGTATCGTTAGTACAGAAACTTCTAATAGAGTACAAGTGCTAGGAGTAACAAAATACAATATAAATTTATCTCCGAAAGTACAAGGAGCAACAGTACAACATATGAGATGTAGACAAGCCCCGGCCGTCCGGCGCTCACCCTCGTCTCGAACCTCCCAAAAGCTGCACGAGTCTCCAATGCGATCAACGGTGAAAAATCAACTAATATTTGCACCAAAAAGTGCAGAAGTGTATTATGAGCACCAAACCAACGGGTACTCAGTAGGCATCATCGGTCGACTGAGCGCATATAAGATATAAAAACAGTAAGTAACAGATAGCAAGAAAGCAGTCACTAAAGCAATAAGGAAAGCACAAGGAGCTAGCACAGAGAATAGGCAATCGAAAGATACAAGTAAAACATGCTAGCACAGAAGATACAACTACACAGAATCACAGGTGAAGGAAAGAGGAACGCACCTGGAGTCCTTGCATAACAATATAAGTAAGCAAAGAGAGAGAGAGAGCTGAGAAAGTGGCGATATACCGGTAACCTCAAGTAAAAAAAAAGAAGGAAAGAAGTCTAACATACTCAAGATGGAATCTACAAGTATAAGGAAAATCACAATACCAATCCAATTACATGACAGCATAAACAGGAATTCACCTCACAAGTACAACCCTAGGATGGAATAACTAACCCACAATAACTGATAGATACCACTCAACTACTGACAAGAATGGAACAAGAATCTCACACTGTGCTCAGAATGCCACATAAACGTGACTCAATAAGGTAGGAATCCCTAGACCTCTCAATAATCAGAAATCCTACAACCGAAGCCTCAATAGGTTAACCATCACTAATCCTTCAAGAACCGAATGCCAAGACAAGCTCTTTATAAAGATAGGAGTAAATATAATCTACTTACAGTCCCAACGGCCGCCCATACAACCGAGGAACGCAATCAAGTGAATACAAACCTTCCGGCCGCCCATACAACCGGAGCGTACACTGAACACACAACAAACAAGGGTTGAATTCAATGCATGATATGATATGATGTGACAGTAACCGATATGTTCCCCCTCAGGTACCTTTCGAGCCCATATAGAGGTGGGACCCATGGAAGGCTATTTCCCGTGTACCTCTCCTCCGCCGTACACCCCCCTCCTGGCACGCTTCGTCATCCCGTAGCCTGTGGCCCAGGAATGATAGGGGTCCATGGAGGTCTACCCCTCGACCACATACAAAACATAATCTCAAAACGCGTCCTCCAGAATAGAGTCCGGGTTCAAGCCAGTGGCTAAGTCTCAAATGTAGCTCAAAACTCAAAACCTCGTAGTACATGCTCGACTTCGACCCGGGTCTAAAACAGTAGTAGTAATCTCAAAAGACCCTCTCAAAGGGTGCTCGAAGTATACTCGGGTCTAAATCAGTGATAAAAGCCTCAGTAACTGTCACGACCCAATTTCTCGGTCATGATGGCACCTACAACCCCCGGTAGGTGAACCAATCCCCGTAGCCCAGAACTGTTAGTAATGGGCTACTATCTAGCAAATAAGGGAACAAGACGAATAAAATAGATAACAGGGATATAAATATATACATATGCGGAAACTAAACCAAACCCCAAGACCTGGTATCACAGTATAGAGCCCAAACTACATACATGGAGTGCAAATAACCCAAAACTATATATATAGATGTCTCTGAATGGTAATAGAGTACATGAAGCAAAAGATAAACTAAAGCTAAGCTCCGATCGCCAAGAGCTCACCCTCAGTCTGAAGTAGTCCCCCAACAGATCTCCAAGCATGAATCACAGCGATCTAACGGCGATGGCCCACGCTAGGATCTGCACCTAAAGATGCAGGGGGTAGGGGTGAGCACCAAATGCGAAGCATAAGGTACCCAGTAGGTATCATAGGCCGACTGGGCACATATAAGATAAAAGCGTAGTAATAGACAGAATAGAAGCAAGTAGTCACAGAAATCAACGAAAGGTACACATGAACTAGCCCAGAGGGAAATCAACAGAACCACATGTGAGGCCAGTAAGCAGAATATACACACCATAGGCATAGGTGAAAGTAAGAAATAACGCACCTGGGGTCCTTGCAATAACAGTGTATACATAATAAGTTTACGAAATGGATGGTATACCGGTAACCTCAAGTGTAAGAAGAAGAGAGAAAGAGTAATGATAGGCATGCTCAGAGATATGAATCAAACTCAACTAATCATATCAATCTCAAATCCAGAAACTAACAGTCTAACAGTAACCAATATCATACTTATCCATAATAGAGAACAATTCTGTAAGTAAATAGCAAAAGTCTACCTACAGTCCCCCGGCCACCCATACAACCGAGGAACACAAACAAGTGAAAACAAACCCTCCGGCATCCCATACTACCGGCGCGTACAATCAGCAAACTATAAACAAGGGTGGAGCCTCAAACAATGAATGATATGATGCATGAAGATCTCAAGTGCCATGGTATCTCTGTATGTACCTCCTCCGGCGCCGATCCGGCCCAGCAGGTAGGTTCCATGGAAGGACACTGCCCGTATACCTCTACTTCACCGTATACCCCTCCTCCGGCACACGCAGCCCATAGCCCCTGGCCCGGATGGCAAGGTCCATGGAGGTCCCAGACCCCATACTAAAACTCAGTATCAACACATGTCGTCCGGAAGCAAGTACGGTATCAAGATAGAGACCCAGTCTCGAATATGCAATGCCCAGACCCTGTCCAGGACTAAAGTAGTAGGAAAATATCTCAAAAACCCCTCCAAGGGTGCCCGGGAATAACCGGGTCTAAACAGTAAAAGTCATCTCAGGTGCTCGGTCCGACCGAGGCTAAAAATCATCTCAAGTAACAAGAAAACTCAACTAGCACCCCGGCCCTGCCGAGTCTAGCGATAATCGTAAAACTGATGATTTTAACATAATTTTACTTTCTTGCCCAAAAATATTCACAAGTTAAATCAAACCATTTCCAAATTATTTCCATAAAAAATGGCCCCCCCGGGCCATGCAAGGTTTAGAAAATGGTGCCAGTAGGCCCGAAGCCCAAACCGTAGTAAAACATGTATAAACCCCTTTATATGCATGAAAATGGTATGATCAAACACAATAGCTGCCCAGCAGCTAACAATCAACCTATCGACCCTGCACAGGCCCACAACTACTCAGCAAGCATAACCAGCCTAGAAGAATAATTCTATGCCCAGGACTCGCGGACATTCCCAAAATCCCACCATCTATGTTCCAGAGTCAACAAGGCCTCACAGGACCACAAGAGTAAATAAAATATATCGGCAAGTACTACAAGCAACGGAGGAACAAAAGTAGGCGGACATGAATAAAGCGGTCGAGGTCTGTGGTACCAACCTAATAAACCAACCCAAGGATGCCCATTAATATAATTTTATTCTATATATGCGGAGTCTAGGGAAAATAAACCGTAACCTACCTGTCGTCCGATGACAAGCTTGAACCTCTCCGAAAAACCTCCAACACGAAACCAAACTCGGACTCGGATAACTTGACGTAGATAATCTATTTTCTTTTCGATGTTCCCGTACCACACCACTTGGATAACCCACAAATTCTCTTTTACACAATATATATCAACAATGCTGTAGCAGCTAAGTAGCTTAATGAGTTTGTTGAGAGAAATGAAAATGCTCCAGTGAATATGTTCACTAATTACTTACATAATATAAATTAATGTAAGTTAGGCAGCAATTGCCCACCACATCAGTTGGTTTCCACGTGGGTGTGTGTGTGTCAACACCACACCTCCCCTTATCTAATTAATGATAGGTGGATCCCCGCCACGTACGTACTCGGGTATTGAATAAATTCGTGGTAAAATAAATATAATTTTTGAATATACCATAATCATTAGAAAATTATTTTGAATAAAATCTACTATATTATAATAATAAATTTCAACATCACTAAATTTACTATCTCCGTTAAAATATTACAATGTATAAAAACTTATAAAATAAATACATATACAATTATATCGTAACAAAATATTTTTCATAAACCTTTAAAACATTTTGAAAAGGCAATAATAATATAATTTTTACCAAATTCAACTTTTAAATAACATATTTTCAAATGCACGCACGATGCTAATAAAATTCTTAAGCCTTGGCTCCTAATTCACCAACGCACAATTTTGATACTCAAGAATTCTCTCGGGATCCTCCCTTATGTTTCATCACTGTTTCGGAACTAAAATGGCATTTTAAAACGTGAAGTTGAGGCTTAAATCGAGTTTAACCCGACCCGGTACGCGACCCGGTTCGCAACCCGTTTTCTGCCAGACAGTCCGCGGTAAAACAGTCATAACTTTTTACTCCGAGATCAGTTGAACGTGAGGTTTTGTGCGTTGGAAACTAGTCTCTTAGACCTTCGATTTGGTCTTTTGGGGGACTTCTAACTCTTTATATATTGGGAGAAAAGCCCAGAGACATTTTACCCAAAGTTCAGGAAATTTATTAAAGAACTTACGATAACGTTTGTCAATTTGCTTGACTTCATAACTTATACGTGAAAATGACCGGAAGGGTCATTACAGTAACGCTCCCAAAGGGTGCCCAGAGTGTGGCCCGGTCTAAAACTGCAGTAAATCAAGTCTAGTACTCCGCCCGGCAGAGACTAGTATCAATAATAAAATCAAGTCTGAAATCATCTAAAATCCCCTTTTCTCATCATATAAACCAAAAACTGCCCCCCAGGGCCATGCAAGTTTAGGAAAAACCATCTATGGTGGCTCGCAGCCAAAAATCATAGTAAAACATGCGAGGGAAAACCTTTTTCATGGATGATATGCTCGCAAACAAATATAAATTAGCCCAACGGCTCACAACAATTCCGATAAGCCCTGCACATGCCCAGCAGCTACTCAGCAGACATAACCATCCTAACAGGATAATCTCTATGTCCGGGACTCGCAGACATTCCCGAATAACCCACCATCTATGTTCCAGAATCAATACAAGGCCGCACAGGACCACAAGGGTAATACACAATACTATGCAAATATTACACACAACGTATGAAATAAACGGACGAAAGGCGGAGAAGGTCTGGGGTACCAACCTATAACAGCCCACCCAAGGATGTTAATTAATGCAGTTATAGCCTATATACGCAGAGTCTAGATAGGGAAAGCCATAACCTACCTTTCTTCCGACGAATAGCTGCGCGGGCATCGTCGTCCAGGCTCGAACTGCTCCAAGAAGCTCCGAAATGAAATCAAATTCACATTTAGGATTGAATAACTTGACGTAGATAATCAATCTTTTCCATGAGAAGCGAACCAAAAACTAACGTTTGCAAAGTTTGTTTTGCCTACTGATCTCCATTGTACAATCGAGACAAGGGATTCAAGGAATGAAATATAACTTAAGCTTAAACCATTTATTAGAGAAAACACTTACTCAATTTAGTCATAAAGGAAAATTTTAAAATTTGAAAAGGGCCTCCCCCTTTGACCAGTTAGAGCAGCCACTTAACAAAATGATTTCACTTGTTTTCTAATACCAAAACTTAATTACTCCTATGTCCATATGGATGCCACTGTACGCCTCATTAATTGTTGTCTACACCCTCCACTTCCACGTGGAAGTGGAGGTGGCAACACCCGGTTCTAAGTTTTTATCCCATTATCTAAGTATTCGGGTATTGCATAAATTCGGGATAAAATATGTATAACTTTTTACCACATTCAACTGTTAAATAAAATATTTTAAAATACGCGCGATGTTAATAAAATTCTCAATTTTAGGCTCATAAGCCTTTGCTACGAGATGAAGATTAAGGTCATACGATCGCAAATCACTATCACACGATTTTGATAACTCAACTCTTATGACTCAGCTCTAAAACAGGGAAATGACCATAAAGATCAAACGAACGACCAGAGCACCGAACCACCAGTCCCAGCAAGCCATAAATGACTTGGAGCCACTACAGGCTAGCTCTAACATTACAAGAAAAGCAAAAATGCTATATGACTGGAAGGGTTATTACATCATCCACTACTAAAAAGACTTTCGTCCCCGAAAGTCAGGAAAAAAGGAAACATTAGAGATCTAAGAACAATGGATAAACGAAGCCCGCACTGCTCTCTCGGATAAATCATGTAGCCTCCATGACCGTACGGCACCCAGTAGAACAGAACCAACAAAAAGCAACCAAGTCTAAACTCCCCACTAGACAAGCTAGATTCCAAACTTAAACTCCAAAACTCCAAGAACCTGTCAACCCAAACTGAACCTCGAGAATCACAACCGGAAAGCACCAATCCAGCACCGGATCCAGAGAACCAAGGCGATCAACTCACCAAACTCAAATCCTCAAAACCACAACCAAGTTTACCGGAAAAGCCATCAACCCAAAACTCTAACTCATGAACTCGCTGATCTGCAAAACTCTTTTTATTCTGAGCTGAATCCTTTTGCACCACAAATAGGAAGCTTCACGTAAGTCGAACACTCAAACCACCCTCGAAGCATCAACTAACACACCGGGATCCATAGTTCTCGCGTGTACTCTACCACGAACGAATTTACCCTTTTTGCTGAAACATTTTCCAAGCCAAGCTATAGTCTACTAGCCTTTACCATCCAAGATAACAACCCATAGCATATCATCAAAAACTGGAGTTACCTGTCCCGACTAACCATAAACCAATGAACAAACACTTTTCTAACATCACACTCGCTAACTGATCCCAACTGAACAACCCATATGAACCCGACTAAAGTTTGCACACCAGGTTTAGGAAAGGCATGCATGAACACCTGGTGTTGAATGAGAAACTTCCAAACTGTAGAATGAAACCAACCTCGCTGAACCGTGCCAAGTCTGAATCAACTGGAAACGGATGAACTAGGGTAACCTGCCCGACAAACCCCAAACCAAGACCAAGATCCTGCAAGGAGTGTGGCAAGCCTCAGAAAGAAGTTCACCTCGCCACGAATATCAAGTCAAAACACCCTGAAGGCAAAAGAAAAAGGTGCATGGGGTTCAAAGTTGCCATCTAGCCAAAAAAAAATTCTTTTTCTTTTTGCATACACCTTCAACTCACCACTTTGGTTCGAATCAACCGCTTTACTGCATTAGCATACAAACCAACCACCCTGAAGCATACCACATACCAAACTTTTAGTCCCTACTGGACAAGTATAACCAACACTAGAACCCCACATAAAAGACAACTCCTAAAGAATCAACTAATCGATCTTTCAACTCTTGACAACCAATGGGGACCATCAGTCTCAAAGTATCATTGGAACTCAAAATAGCCTCGCTAGCCTCAATCCGCACAACCTGATTACATAAAGCAGACACCACTTCTGAATTTTGAACCCATGCTGCTGAGTCTTTCCAACAATGGTAGAAGGAACCTCGTACTAACTAGAACACCGCTAAAATATGGAATATCCAGCCTAACTCAAGTATTAGCCAAGTATTAGGTTTCCAAGGCCAACTGTCACTCCACAACTGAAATGGGGAAGCTAAGTTGTCTAAACTCATTGCCTTCCAACCCAAGAAGCTGCAACCGAAGAGAATCAACCGCAAACCATCTAGAGTAGTCTTGCTAAGCCACGATCCTGAAACCCATTATCGATTTACCAATCAATGCTCCTGTCGAACCCACGAGTAGAATCATCCACCATCGAAGAACACTAATAGAGTTGGAGCCACTAGGCCATGAATACACACTTTGCTCAATCCGTAGATGCTACTGAAACTTGATTTCCCCCAAAAATATAACTAGGAAGCCAAGGTCGATGCAACAAGCTCCCAAAGAAAACTCTCGGTCGACACCTCCGTCAACCACTAGAACACATACATACACACAAGGAGTCATCACCCTCCTTTACAAACCAAACTAAAACCTTTCGAAGAATACACTAAATTCCACAAATTCTTTCTCAAAAGACTCTGGAGCTATTTACTTAGCTCCTACAACTCTTACTGGCAACACTTAGCCACAATTCCATAGTAAAAAATCAATCACAATGCCACAATCAAAAACTCAATAAGAGATCTATGATCGAAATTCATTCCAACTGGAACTGAGGAAATAATAAGACAACCCAACTGGACAAGAAACTAAGGGAGACTATGGGAACAACCCATATACCTACCAACCTCCTAAACCAGCCAAACAAAGAGGGTCGACTCTAAACACCCAAGAAAACCAAACCAATTAATTGCATGCTAGCATAAACGACACCTCTTAACTCAAGAGAAGAGATCAAACTCCGGCACAACCACTGGTAACACCAAACCAACACAGGGACTCCTAGAAAAATGCTAGATAACAGCCTAGGCAACAACCATCTAGGACCGTTCAACAAGAAAAGCTCAACACAAGTCTGGAACCACAAGGGAGCCGAAAAAAAACCAACCAGAAAAGGCAAACAAGGACTACCCACGAGCTACACCTCCGGGTAAACACCTATCAAGGATAACTCAGCCCCCATCCACTACTAAAGAATAAACTTCCAAGAAAACAATGCATAAATACTACAACTCAAGCAGTCACACAACTAAACAAATAGCAGGTAGGCATATAGGCAATTAAATGATAGAAGGGATAGAATCTCAATGCGAACAGTACTATCACTAGCCGAAGGTAACAAAAGCCTAATCTGGAGCAATGATATCAGGAACCTCTACCTTTGACCCACTAAGAGGGGGATCGGACTGACGAGATATAACTCTGGACCGAGTATTCAATGCTGAACAATCTCTAAAATAGTGACCAACCACTCCACAATCATAACACCCCGGCTGACTGGGATACACGAACGTGGGGTAATCCCTAGCAAGGTGCCCACACTCACCACACTGAAAGCAAACCCCACTAAATGAAGTCGGACGGGAAGATCTCGCTGAACCTGACTGTCCACCATGGCCTACACAACCTGAATGCAAACCTCAAAAAGTCTGATCCATACCATGCCTACTAAACTCAACATGTCCTGTATCACTACCCTCTGAAACCTGTGGAGTAACTGAAACCGGTCTGGTAGATAAAAAGCAGCAGAACCTATCTTTTGTGGAGAATCCCCTACCTCGAGTCTGAGAACCTTGAGAACTGTCCTGGCGAAGGCGCTTCCTAGCACCCCCCCATAAGCCTCACAGCACAAACCCTCAACATCCCATGCATAGTCAACTACCTGAAGGAAAGTCATCCCAACTTTGCCAAACGGAGTGGTGGAATCAGACCTAAAACAAAGCTCTGGACCCTATCAAACTCTGAAGGTACAACCCTTGCAGTACGCCTAACCATGTCATGAAATCTCGCCTCATACTCCAACACCGATAAACAACCCTGCTGAAGAACTGGAAGTTCAGCCCTAACTGAAGCACCACTAATAGAACCGGGTACTAAAACACCCACCGGACGACTCAGAGTCCTAGCCACGGTGTCCCGAAGAGCTGAGGTCGCTATAAATCCAATCGGAGGCTGGGCTGACCCCATACCCCCTATCTAAGGTGGTAAACTCTCGCTCTGAAGTCCTAGCACAGACAAAAGCACTGAAGCAACAGGCACAGAAGCCTCGACATCACCCGTTGTCGAACTCATCTTAGGCATCTGAGAATGAATGAACAACTGAAGTTTAGAAGTCAATAGAGCCAGGAACGCATGATAAGGAGCCAAGAAGATGAAACTTTTCCCTAAAAATGCCATGTAGCCTCCCACAGATAGGATACAGATGTCATCGTACCGATCCGCGAGACTCTACGTAGACACTTGCCTCTGTACCACAACACTGGTGAACCTAGAGCTCTGATACCAAACTGTCATGACCCGATATCTCAGGTCATGATGGCACCTACAACCCCCAGTAGGCGAACCAATCCCCGTAGCCCAGAACGGTTAGTAATGGGCTACTACCTAACCAATACCCACAACAAGCTGAAATAAGCGAAAGTCGAATGTAAATGCAAACAAAGCGGAAGCAAAACTTGAATATATACATAAAGGAAAGCTACACCAACCCCAAGACTTGGTATCATTAGTACAGAAACTTCTAATAGAGTACAAGTGCTAGGAGTAACAAAATACAATATAAATTTATCTCCGAAAGTACAAGGAGCAACAGTACAATATATGAGATGTAGACAAGCCCCGGCCGTCCGGCGCTCACCCTACTCTCGAACCTCCTAAAAGCTGCACGAGTCTCCAATGCGATCAACGGTGAAAACTCAACTAATATCTACACCAAAAAGTGAAGAAGTGTATTATGAGCACCAAAACAACGGGTACTCAGTAGGAATCATCGGTCGACTGAGCGCATATAAGATATAAGAGCAGTAAGTAACAGATAGCATGAAAACAGTCACTGAAGAAATAAGGAAAGCACAAGGAGCTAGCACAGAGAATAGACAACCAAAAGATACAAGTAAAACATGCTAGCACAGAAGATACAACTACACAGAATCACAGGTGAAGGAAAGAGGAACGCACCTGGAGTCCTTGCATAACAATATAAGTAAGCAAAGAGAGAGAGCGAGTTGAGAAAGTGGCGATATACCGGTAACCTCAAGTAAAGGAAAAGAAGGAAAGAAGTCTAACATACTCAAGATGGAATCTACAAGTATAAGGAAAATCACAATACCAATCAAATTACATGACAGTATAAACAGGAATTCACCTCACAAGTACAACCCTAGGATGGAATAACTAACCCACAATAACCGATAGATACCACTCAACTACTGACAAGAATGGAACAAGCATCTCACACTCTGCTCAGAATGCCACATAAACGTGCCTCAATAAGGTAGGACTCCCTAGCCCTCTCAATAATCAGAAATCCCACAATCGAAGCCTCAATAGGTTAACTATCACTAATCCTTCAAGAACCGAATGCCAAGACAAGCTCTTTATAAAGATAGGAGTAAATATAATCTACCTACAGTCCCAACGGCCGCCCATACAATCGAGGAACGCAATCAAGTGAATACAAACCCTCCGTCCGCCCATACAATCGGAGCGTACACTGAACACACAACAAACAAGGGTTGAATCCAATGCATGATATGATATGATGTGATAGTAACCGGTATGTTCCCCCTCAGGTACCTTTCGGGCCCATATAGAGGTGGGACCCATGAAAGGCTCTTTCCCGTGTACCTCTCCTCCACCGTACACCCCCCTCCTAGCACGCTGCGTCGGCCCGTAGCCTGTGGCCCATGAACGACAGGGGTCCATGGAGGTTTACCTCTCGACCACATACAAAACTCTATCTCAAAACGCGTCCTCCAGAATAGAGTCCGGGTTCAAGTCAGTTGCTAAGTCTCAAATGTAGCTCAAAACTCAAAACCTCGTAGTACATGCCCGACTTTGACCCGGGTCTAAAACAGTAGTAGTAATCTCAAAAGGCCCTCTCAAAGGGTGCTCGACGTATACTCTGGTCAAAATCAGTGATAAAATCCTCAGTAACCCTCCCAAAGGGTGCCCGGGTCTAAAACTGCAGTAAATCAAGTCTAGTATTCCGCCCGGTAGAGACTAGTATCAATAATAAAATCAAGTCTGAGATCATCCAAAATCCCCTTTTTCTCATCATATAAACCAAAAACGGGCCCCCGGGGCCATGCAAATTTAGAAAAAACCATCTATGGTGGCTCGTAGCCAAAAATCGTAGTAAAACATGCAGGGGAAAACCTTTTTCATGGATGATATGCTCGTACACAAATATAAATTAGCCCAATGGCTCACAACAATTCTTATCAGCCCTGCACAGGCCCAGCAGCAACTCATCAGACATAACCAGCCTAACAGGATAATCTCTATGTCCGGTACTCGCGGACATTCCCGAATAACCCACCATCTATGTTCCAAAGTCAATACAAGGACGCACCGGACCACAAGGGTAATACACAATACTACGCGAATACTACACACAACATATGAAATAAACGGACGAAAGACGAACAAGGTCTTGGGTACCAACCTATAACATCCCACCCAAGGATGTTAATTAATGCAGTTATAGCCTATATACGCAGAGTCTAGATAGGGGAAGCCATAACCTACCTGTCGTCCGATGAATGGCTGCGGGAACGGTGTCGTCCAGGCTCGAACTGCTCCGGGAAGCTCCGAAATGAAATCAAACTCGAATTTAGGCTTGAATAACTTGACGTAGATAATCAATCTTTTCCATGAGAAGCGAACCAAAAACTAACGTTTGCAAAACATGAGAAGCAAACCAAAAACTAACGTTTGCAAAGTTTGTTTTGCCTACTGATCTCCATTGTACAATCGAGACAAGGGATTCAAGGAATGAAATATAACTTAAGCTTAAACCATTTATTAGAGAAAACACTTACTCAATTTAGTCATAAAGGAAAATTTTAAAATTTGAAAAGGGCCTCCCCCTTTGACCAGTTAGAGCAGCCACTTAACAAAATGATTTCACTTGTTTTCTAATACCAAAACTTAATTACTCCTATGTCCATATGGATTCCACTGTACGCCTCATTAATTGTTATCTACACCTTCCACTTCCACGTGGAAGTGGAGGTGGCAACACCCGGTTCTAAGTTTTTATCCCATTATCTAAGTATTCGGGTATTGCATAAATTCGGGATAAAATATATATAATTTTTTACCAGATTCAAATTTTAAATAAAATTTTTTAAAATACGCGCGATGTTCATAAAATTCTCAATTTTTGGCTCGCAAACCTTTGCTACGGGACGAAGATTAAGGTCATACGATCGCAAATCACTATCGCACGATTTCGATAACTCAACTCTTATGACTCAGCTCTAAACAGGAAAATGGCCATAAAGATCAAACGAACGGCCAAGGCACTGAACCACCGGTCCCAGCAAGTCATAAATGACTTGGGACCGCTACAGGCAAGCTCTAACAATACAAGAAAAGCAAAAATGCGATATGACCGGAAGGGTTATTACATCACATAAATTTTATTGTGTTAAATTCATACAAAATTTAAATTTAAATTTAAACCATGATTATTTGGGTCGAACATTAATTTGGACTTCACAAATTGAATTAGTCCATTTTATTATTTTCAAGCCCAAAGACCATTTCATCTTGAGGCCCAGACCCGTGACACATGTCAAGTGACGTGGCATTCCAGTCAAATTCAAAGACCAACAAGATGATGCCACATGTTAAATGACGTGGCAATCCCTGTCAAATTAAAGAACTAGTCAAAATCCGTCAAGTGGCCATAAAACATGTTCTTGACTAATCACAAGCAACCTTATCACATAGTATTTGTGATAAGATTATTGACTTAAATGGACCAATCAGAAGAAGACATGAAAGTCGATTTACATTTGAACTGTCTACCCCCTACAACTATAAATAAGAGGATTACATAATATTCTGAGGACATTCTGTAAGCATTGGAGAAAGCCACAACATCAACTACATAGTTCTTCGAAAGAGTGGTCAACGAAGTTCTTCCCGGAGATTAACCCAAAGCGATGAAATTCTTCCTGATATTTTCGGAGATCAAATACATCTCAAGGATGTCTGGATCATCTATATTCGAGAAACACGCTACTGAAGCCATCGAATCCCGGAGAAATCTTAGGAGAAAAGAATCAAGAGAACAACAAAATTGTACTCACAAAATTCATTAATAAAACTACTTTTTCTTTTATTTATTTTGATTACAGTTAATTTTCAGCACTACGAAAATTTATTGCGAACAACGTGTAAATTATGGCACACCATGCTCACACTTTTGCGCTGTTTGAGCTTGGTATAGTACAAATAGAAAACCATTTGCCAAGCAGGTAGGGGCAGCTCAAGTACATTAGTGGCCTAAGGCCAAAATCAAACGGGAGCCTTAACTTTTTTTTTAAAATTAATATTTTTTTATAAAGTCTACTTTTTAAATTCATGAGATACAAAGTTGTTAATAATTTTTTTATTATATATAAAGTTTATTTTTCTATAAATTGGATTCAATATTTTCTTTTTAAACAAATCTATAATTTATTATTGCTAAAAAATGAGGTTATCGCCTTTTTCGTAAAGCTATAGAGCCGGCACTGCATGCAGGGAATGTAACCAAGTGGCGTATCGCGATGCTAAAATGAACTTCAAGCACAATTAGTGAAGAAGAAGCTCTTTTGCTCTTTGATACCCATCTTCATTTGTAATAGAATATTTTTATCTAGACTTAAAAAGACACTATTTCAAGTGAAAAAGTACGTAGTTCTAATATGATGCAATAATATATATAAAATATCTTTTGTAGCAAAAAGACAAAAAAAGAAGAAGAAGCATGCTTCTTTTGATTTTATCGTTTCATCTTTTATATTGATATCTTAAAGGAGGTAAAGACATATACCCTATTTTTCTAGACAGAACAGGGGATATGCAAATGTTAGTTTTTTTGAATAATTTACCATTTATATAAATGAAACTAACAATCAATGTTATAAGTCATCATTTAAAAAATTTACTAGAAAATTTAAATGAGCATTAAACTAGTAATGTTATCTCATATATTAGAGAACAGATGAATAGAAAATTCTTTTTGAGCTTTTAATATTCTCTTGTTTGAATGAAGTTGCAATTGCTTTTAATATAATCCCAAGAAGATATGCATAACCTATTTCTCCTTAAGTCGTTGTGCTTCCTTTTTATCTTTTTGTTTTAAAGTAGAAGGGACAAACCAGGGCCGACTCGACTATAAGACAACTAAAGCAACTGCTTGGGGCCTCAGTTTTTTTGAGGCCCCAGTTTTTCTAAAGTCGTATTCTTTTATATATTGTTTAAAAGATCTCATGTACTATTAAATTTTTTTAAAAAAACATGGGTAGAAAACATAATAACTCTTTACTTTTTAATGTGCGGATCATTGTAATAATTGAGAATGAAATAATTTTTAGGTGATTGTAGTTTTACGTGGCTACCTATTTTGTTGCCTCCTTTATATCCTAACAACTAACATGAAATCATATTATTATTCCTATATATACCTTTTTCATTTCCCCTTTCACTAATTTTATTTTCTTATATTAAACATTCTGAAGTCTCAAACCTTCTGCATTATGCAAAATTTATAGTTATTTTTTTTATAAAAGATCAAAATTTGTTTTTTGATGTCTTTTTCAAAATTTCAAGCACTGCAACAAGTTATCATTATTCATTATATTGAAGCAGCACAATACTATTTCGATATCATTATGTCAACTTATCAAATTCAGCGCAATATTATTATGATATCATTATATTAACTTCTCAAATTTTGAGTCATGTTTTATTATTCTAATTTTATATTATATTCTTTTCATTTATAATTTTCACTGTTTACATTCTTACTTCATAAGATTTTGTAACGACCGGACCCGTCGTTACCTTAAGAATCGGAAAATTGAATTATTTTGGGAATTAAATTAAAGTACTTTGTTTAGGTAGGGTGACGTAGTAGGATATTTCTGATTTTTAGAAATAACCCGGGCTGACGTCACTCCGCTATAGTGGTAATTATTCCGCTATAGAGGGCTAACCGCCATAGCGGAGTGATGGGAAAGAGAAGCTCAGAAACGGGATTTTATTAAAAAAGCTTATCCTCCTCAGTTAAAAAACATACGAGGGTTTGTCCAAAACCCCTCCCATGCTGCTCCAAAGCTAGGGAATCATGAGAAGGAGGGTTCATGGCTGGAGGGATGCGGAACAGTGAATTCCAGGAACGTCGTTCAGCTGGGAACGCCTTCACGGAGCTAAAAATGCATGGTTGCAGCTGCTTGGCGTCCAGGTAGGCTAGATTTTCAATAGTAGTTAGACATGTTTACATTCTATACTTGTTGTATAGTGGAATGGAGAGTTCATGTTGTAGGCCTCCGGGCACGGAGTCTGGTGAAATTGGTATTAGTTATGAGTGAGCTAAGGCTTGGTTGGATTGAACTGTGGATTGATTGTAGTTACTTGGAGCTATTTATGTTGTCTTGGTATGCTAAAAATGATTGGACTCAGGGACTGGGATGTCAGAATGGTTCAGAGAACCAGGAATAGCAAGGATAACTAGGTGGGTATGAAAATGGGAAACTCGTAGGTGAGGTTTCAGGAATGCAAAAGGCATGTTAAGAAATCATTGTTTGCTAAGGCCTAAGGATGAAAACTTGTGTTGTTATTATCTATGTATATCCCGGATTAATGAGGGGTTAAATTATACTAAAAAGGGGAAATCATTCATTATGTGTAATTAAGGGCGGGTGTGTTTAGACTTCGGACGAATGTCAAGGTTCAACTATATACCCGAGATAGAGGGTAGGTGATGACTTACGATTCCTGTGAATGTTGAATGTTCTTGTACTCTTATCTAAGTGGTTGCATGAATTGCATTTCTTAGAGGGATTGTGTAGAATGTCTAAGAGTCCTATTTTGCAGTCTGTGAGTTGAACGGTGTGTATTTGTTAGCTTACAAGTTGTGTGTTCATTATTTGACTATGGATTGTTGACATTCGGTTGGATCGGATTCCATGCCTGGTAAAGGTATACTAACGGTTGGCACGGGTACCATGCCGGGTACAGGTATACTAATGGTTGGAACGGGTACCATGCCTGGTACAGGTATAACAAACGGTTGGCTAGGGTACCACGCCTGGTATGAATTACTAACGGTTGACTTGGGCACCACGCCTGGTACGGGTTTATTTCACTGTATCATGGCATTATTATTCATTGCATTGCATTAACTGTTATTGGTTCTGTGAGTGGACCGGACTGCTTATTTGATTTATGATATTGGTTGGTGGTCCTTGAGTGACCGGAAATCCTGTTATGTCTGTTGAATTGGTCTTTGTTTAGTTTGTGTTGTCTGTTAATACTTAGGTGTTGGTTAGAGGGGATCCTAGGGTGGGTCCGGGCTATACGATAAGGATGGTGTTGGTTATGATGTTGATTTTGATCATGGTTATAAAAATGACTTACGTGTGGTAAATAAACTAGGAAATAGCTGGAAGTCTTACATAGTATGACTAGTGGGTGATATCCTGGGAGGAGTTTTCTAGGGATCCGGACGGGTCCAGTTATTTATGCGTAGTGGGTCTGGAATGACAGGGTCTGGGTTGTTCCTACATGCATAGTCATGGGGGTTGACTAGGTCAACAGTGAGGTAGTTAGAGCTAACACTTAGCGGTTGGGCTAAGGATAGTGTGACTTGGGAAGTCTAAGGGTTGTGTGACTTGGGAAGTCTAAAGGATTAGGGTGACTTGGGAAGTCTAGTCTTGGCATGATTAGGAAGACCAAAGAGAGAAGAGGGGGGTTGGCAGTAGAAGGAATAAAGAGGGTTGAGGTAAGGGGATGCGAGTGGATGATCGGTTGAGATTGATTCCGGTAAGGGAAAGTGGTGAAGGATGGGTTACATTGTTTATTTTCATGCTTTCCCTATTTTCCTATATGATGGTAGGGATGGATTCGGGTCGACCGATGATGCCTTCCAGTACGTGTGGTTTTACTGACTCTACTCTTGCTATACCTTTTTGGTATAGTCTGGTTGCAGGGCTGGTGGTGTTCCATAGGTACATGATGATGGTGATCTCCAGCAGCTTCTATCCTTCGATTTCGTGATGGAAGTTGTGTCTCTTTTACATGCTATATATAAATCTTGTAGTAGCTCTTGTATCTGTTTAGACTAGGTCCTAGGGGAGGTTATTTCTATTTCAAGACTATTTTCTGTTTCCCAATGTTGTAATAACAAGGCCTTCATAATAAAAGGAAAGGTTATTTTTGCTACTTTCTATTTTCCGCCAGTTACTTGTTGGACAGGGGGTGAGGGTTCATCTATCTAGGTAGTTAGAGTAGGCGCCCGCACGGCCCAGTAGGTTGGGTTGTGGCAGATGGTATCAGAGCCTAGGTTATCAGTCTCCCAGAACAAGAGCAAGGTGTCTAATAGAGTTTTACAGATTGGTGTGTTGACGTCCACATCTAATCTTTGGGAAGCTATAAAGCATTCTAGGAAACATCTCCTTCTTTCATTCTTTCTTGCGGTTGTTTACTTGCTTGTATGAGTTGAGTCCAATTGGTATCTCTCGATTCCAATTGGTATCTCAATAAGGTGCAGGAGGTCCTTGTACTCTGGTTGCAATAAGACAAGCAAGAGGAATTGGAACCGGGAAGGTTCCAATTGATATCTGGCCAGAGAGGCTGCGATAAGACGTGGATAATCGGATAATGGCCATCCATGGGACAAATAGAAGGTAGAATTACATGGCTTGAATTGGTTGTGATTCGATTTGGTGGTAACGTGAAATTGAAATGATTGTGTGGTACAATTCTGGTGTGACTTACTTGGGATGTGTGTGTGTGTGAATTGTTATCTGCTGCGTATGTAGAGTCTGCAGGAAGTCATTTAAGTGGAAACTTTTGTGTGCCTTAGGCTGTGGTAATCTGTTAAATGTCCTGACTTAAAGAGTGGTATTGCATGTTAAGAAGGGCTTATCGTCAGTTAAGATGATAAGGGACTGGGAACTGTGACTGTAGGGAAGCTTTGGTTTCAGGACAATCAGGACTTGGTTGGGAACCATGGGAACAAGGGAATTAGTAGTGTAATAGCAGGAGGGTATTGCCGGGAAACAATTGTTGTTGTAATTTCATTGTAATTTATACTGTGTTATGCCTGATTGTGATACGTTCGATCCCAGGAACGGTCTTAAGGGTGGTTTAAGACCATGGCAGGGTTTATAGGTTCGGACAAGGATAACCGGGAAGGGGGATGAGTTCATGTAGCTGGAAATATTTTCTGGACTGATTACCGTCGAGTCCGCCATAGCAGATGGCACCGCTACGACACTCCCGCTGTAGCAGATTTTTCTCCGCTATAGCGGATCCGCTGTAGCGGAGTGGCATCCGCCATAGCGAAGGTACGAGAGGCAGAAGCCTCCTCTATTTTCCCCCTATTTTTCATTCCTTCCCGGGGGCAATATAAAAGCAATAATGAGTTACGAATCTCAATGTAAATCAAGGAAAGTATGCTATAACTAACATAGTGTGCATATAAGGAAAATTGTCTAAAAACAAGCATCCATGTGCGGTAATAAAAGGGGAAAAGGAAAGGGAAAATATTGTCTAACAAGCCCCAAACGGGGGCAACCCAAGGCAATAAGAGTATCTAGTAAAAGGGGGAGGTGGAGGTCCTAAGCCTCATCATCGATCAGGAAGGGGAACTCATGCCTGTCCTCAGGCTCGAGTGCGGGCATCTCTTGACCCGGGGCAACACAAAAAAACATGACCTTAACGATCTTCCATATCCGGGTAAATATGCGGTCCCGGGAGCGTCTCTTCTTCTTCTCTTCCTCTAACTCGCTACGGAGTGCTGCAAGTTCCTGAGCAGATGGGTGTGGGGCTGCACCTCCGGCGTTAAGATCCTTCATAAACCTCCGGACAGCTGCCAAATTCTCCTCAAGCTGGGCTCTAGAGATCGGGGGCTGGGGCTGGGAAGGGGCAGGGGTGTCATCATCATCATCATCGTCGGCCTCTTCCACCGGCTTCCTGCATCCTGCCTCATCCATCTTTCTCTTCTTCTTGGAGACCACCTTCACCCGGACAGGGTCAAAGGGGTCATCCATGGCCACCTCCAAGTCGGTATGGTCCTGAGGCACTCCAACTCGCCTACATAACTCAGACACCAAACCTGGAAGATAGGGGCCCTTCCTGTGGCCCCGATAGAAGTCCTTCCATTCAGAGATAATTTTCTCCCCCACATTCATAATGATGCCTTGCATGGCACAAGCAACCACCAGGGCTCGGGCATAGGTCACGTCGGTCGTGTTACCCGAAGGGTAAATCCTCCGGGATACCAAGTTGAAACACATTTTAGCCTCAGCAGAAAAGTAGGTGCTAGTGACACCCTCGGGGCTGACCCAGTAAACCTGATCCCTGAACGCTACATCTACCAGAGTGTCCCTCAACCAAGTCATATCCCAAAGCCTCACCTTGGCCTCGTATGCAGTGTTGGAGACGTGAGGCACTCCAAGCACCTCGTTGATAGTATGAGCATCCACTGGAATGTCCCTTCCTCGGATGCGGATGGTGGGGTTGGGCTCATCCTAACGGACTGTAGGAAGAATGTCATAAAACTCCCGTACCCAGCCTGTCCGTGCAGCAGGGGGAGCTACTAGCAAGGACTCCCAGCTAAACTCTCAAACCTTGCGCTGGAAGGTGGCTGCTTTTCCATCCACCTCGGTCATCTTGCAACCCCTCTCATAATAGATGCCCAACCTCCGGTAATCCAGAAACCTCTCCCGACTAGCTTCGTCGGGAAAGCGGTCATAATCATATATGGGCAGTTGTCCTCCTTCAGCCATTTCTTTGAATAACGTGTAATGTAACAAGAGTTGGGTTAGACCTCGATAAGGCATAAAGAGGTTCAAAAAAGGGGGAAAACTTTTCTAAGTACTAGCTTAAGAAGCTACTGGTTTGCGGCCTTCCGCTATAGCGGACGATCTTCCGCCATAGCAGAACCACCATCCGTTGTAGAGGTAACCGCTATAGAAGAATCCAACCACTATACTGGTATTCATCATCCCCAAAGCTTCAAGGGGTGCGACAATGGCGCCCCTTGGTCCAAAACTCCATTTTTGATGTTCCAAGTTCAGATCTACCTACCCAAGGTACCCCATTACTGTTTCCGATAAAATATTTGGGCTTTATAACCCCTATAAATCATCCAAATCACCATTTTTGTTCAAGAACAACCCTTCACATTCCACCCTTGTTTTGGCCCATTTTTGGCCAATAATAGTGTAATCCTTACGCCCAGAACACCTGGGAGGCATTGTAAACATAAGAGAAGCATCCATGCTTCGGGAATTCAACAAAATCCAACCAAAAGTTCAAGTTCAAAAACCCACTTTAGTATACACCCAAGTTCCTGGATTTCTACCATAATCATGTCTAAATTCGTGCAAGGAAGTAAGGGAACAAGTAGAAACGAGTTTTACCTGAGAATTTCGACGTCTAGAGCAAAGTGATCGGGATAGAATACAGTGTATTTGAAGGGAATATGGGGAGAATGAGGGGTGAAATCCATTTTCCCCTATTTCAAAACTACTGTCAACCGCTATAGCGGTTGATGGACTGCTGTAGTTGAAGCGCTATGGAAGAATAAAATCCGCTATAGTGGACGGAAATCCAAATTGAGAAAGGAAAAGTTCTCCTAGATATTTTAATTTGGTTGCTCCAACATTAAGCGAGACCCCTGATTTTTCTTGGGTGCTCGGGAAGGTCACATGTGAGTTTTTTGGGTAATTCAAATTCCCCAAGGGAGTGGGATCATCTAATCTTCCTCAAGTCGACGCGACTAATTGAGGAGGGCTGGTAATTCGCATAGGTTCATAGATTACGTGGTCAATTAGGAAAGTGAAAGTCCTGGGCTAGCCTCACTCATCTTGTCAGTATTTTGGGATCTTCGGGGATGAACGATGGGTAAATTGGTATCTGTTGTAATAACTAGACCCGTCGTTACCTTAAGAATCAGGAAATAAAATTATTTTGGGAATTAAATTAAAGTACGTTGTTTAAGTAGGGTGACGTAGTGAGAAATTTCTGATTTTTACAAATAACCCAGGCTGATGTCACTCTGTTATAGCTGTAATTATTCTGCTATAGCGGTACTGCCATAGCGGAGGGTTAACCGCCATAGCGGAGTGACGGGAAACAGAAGCTCAGAAAAAAGGATTTTATTAAAAAAGCTTCTCCTCCCCAGTTAGAAAACATACGAGGGTTTCTCCAAAAACCCTCGCATACTGCTCCAAAGCTAGGGAATCATGAGGAGGAGGGTTCATGGTTGGAGGGATGCGAACAACAAATTCCAGGACTGTCATTCAGTCGGGAACGCCTTCACGGAGCTAGAAATGCTTGGTTGCAGCTGATTGGCGTCCTGGTAGGATAGGTTTTCATGAGTAGTTAGACCTATTTATATTCTGTACTTGTTGTATAGTGGAATGGAGAATTCATATTGTAGGCCTCCGGGCACGAAGTCCGGTGGAGTTGGTATTAGTTATGAGTGAGCTAAGGCTTAGTTGGATTGAACTGTGGATAGATTGTAATTACTTGGGGTTGTTTATATTGTCTTGGTATGCTAAAAATGATAGGACTCAGAGACTGGGATGTCAGAAAGGTTCGGAGAACCGGGAATAGCAAGGATAACTAGGTGGGTATGAAAATGGGAAACTCCTAGGTAAGGTTTTGGGAATGCGAAAGGCATGTTAAGAAGTCATTGTTTGCTAAGGGCTAAGGGTGAAAACTTATGTTGTTATTATCTATGTATGTCCCAGATTAATAGGGGGTTAAATTATACTAAAAAGGGGAAACCGTTCATTATGTGTAAATAAGGGCGGGTGTGTTTAGTCTTCGGACGAAGGTCAAGGTTCAGCTATATACCCGGGATAGAGGGTAGGTGATGGCTTACGATTCCTGTGAATGTTGTATGTTCTTGTACTCTCATCTAAGTGGTTGTATGAATTGCATTTCTTTGAGGGATTGTGTAGAATGTCTAAGAGTCCTATTTTACAGTCTGTGAGTTGAACGGTGTGTACTTGTTGGTTTACAAGTTGTGTGTTCATTATTTGACTGTGGATTGTTGACATTCGATTGGCTCGGGTACCACGCCTGGTACAAGTATACTAAAGATTTGCACGGGTACCATGCCTGGTACAAGTATACTAATGGTTGGCATGGGTACCACGCTTGGTACAGATATAACAAACGGTTGACTCGGGTACCATGCGTGTTACGAATTACTAACGGTTGGCTCGGGTACCATGCCTGGTATGAGTTTATTTCACTGTATCATGGCATTGTTATTCATTGCATTGCATTGACTGTTATTGATTCCATGAGTGGACCGGGCTGCTTATTTGATTTATGATATTGGTTGGTGATCCTTGAGTAACCGGGAATCCTGTTATGTCTATTGAATTGGTCTTGGTTTAGGCCGGGTTGTCTGTTAACACTTAGTTGTTGGTTAAAGGGGATCCTAGGGTGGGTCTGGTCTATACGACAAGGATGGTGTTGGTTATGATGTTGATTTTGACCATGGTTATAAAAATGACTTGCGTGTGGTAAATAAACTAGGAAATAGCTGGAAGTATTACATAGTATGACTAGTGGGTGATATCCTAGGAGGAGTTTTCTAGGGATATGGGCGGGTTCGGTTATTTGTGCATAGTGGGTCTGGAAGGACAGGGTCTGGGTTTTTCCTAGATGCATAGTCATGGGGGTTGACTAGGTCAACGGTGAGGCAGTTAAAGCTAACACTTAGCAGTTGGGCTAAGGATAGTATGACTTGGGAAGTCTAAGATTTGTGTGACTTGGGAAGTCTATAGGATTAGGGTGACTTAGGAAGTCTATAGGATTAGGGTGACTTGGGAAGTCTAGGCTTAGCATGATTAGGAGGACCAGAGAGAGAAAAGGGGGGTTGGCAGTAGAAGGAATAGAAAGGGTTGAGGTAAGGGGATACGAGTGGATGATCGGTTGAGATCGGGTCCGGTAAGGGAAAGTGGTGAAGGATGGGTTACATTGTTTATTTTCATGCTTTCCCTATTTTCTTATATGATGGTAGGGATGAATTTGGGTCGACCGATGATGCCTACCAGTACGTGTGGTTGTAGTGACTCTACTCTTGCTATACCTTTTTGGTATAGTCTGGTGGTGTTCCATAGGTACATGACGATGGTGATCTCCAGCAGCTTCTGTCCTTCGATTTCCTAATGGAAGTTGTGTCTCTTTTACATGCTCAGTATAAATCTTGTAGTAGCTCTTGTACCTGTTTAGACTAGGTCCTAGGGGGAGTATTTCTATTTCAAGACTGTTTTCTGTTTCCCAATGTTGTAATAACAAGGCCTTCATAATAAAAGGAAAGATTATTTTTGCTACTTTTTATTTTCCGCCAGTTACTTGTTGGACAGGGGGTGAGGGTTCGTCTATCTAGGTGGTTAGAGTAGGCGCCCACACGGCCCGGTAGGTTAGGTCATGACAGATTTGCGTACATCCTACCCTCTTCAAACCCTACTTTTAGGATTACACTAGGTATGTTATAGTTGTTCAATTTAGATATATCAACTAGAAAAAAAATGAGGTCTCTTGATTAGGTTTGGTTTTAGGCCCCTAATCTTGTTGAGTCGATTCTGGAACAAGCTTGCATATATGCATTTAAAGAAATTACACCAAGATACACAAAAAGAAATAATCAAGGAACTGAGAGGGAAAATAAAGAATTAGATAGATGTTTCGATCCCAATAATTAAGATGTAATAATATTACATTTACTTTGTATCTTCGGAAGGTGGAAATATAATAACAGATACATGTATGCATGAATTTTCAGTGAGTTATTTGTTATGTGTGAATGCACAAGTCACTCTAGAAGCACATGTGGTGGAGTTCCTCGGCACTGAGTGAGTGGACTACAACCACGGTTATAGGGATTTACTGGTATTGTTGGATGGCAATTGACCTGAAATCCATTCTTGCGATTGCATGGGATGATATTACCTCTAATTGCACCATAACTAATACTCTTTCCCTCAGAAATTCCTACAAAGAATGTGAGTGCAATGAAAGATAGGAGAACCACCAATACAATTTCTCTAGTCTTGCCCATCTTCCTATTTGATATTTTAAATTTAATGGATCTTTCTTATTTTGAATGATCAAGTATTGCTGGAGACTTCAAGGTTTATAGAAGTTTAGTATTTCATTGATTTTTGTGAATGGAAACGCTAATTTTCCGCTATAACATACAAATTTTGGTGGATTACGATGACATGACCTCAAATAAAAAATAAACTAAGAAACTAATTGTGAAGATCATTTACACCATCCAACTTTTTTTTAAAATTAAACTCTTCCCCCAACCTCCCTCAAATTTGAACAATTAAAATTCTCCCCCTAACCTAATTGACTTTTTAGAATATCTTTTTTACCCTTACATCAAACTTTGTATTTTTTTTACTTCTTTAAAATCATAATAATTGTTTTTAAGTCTGTAACAAATTTGCTATAATAAATTTTATTTTCGGGGTGAAAAAGAAAAAGAAATAAATACTAATTGGGTAATATGAGTTAATGACACTCTATAAAGAAACAGGGAGGATAAAAAAGTTGATATTACACAAGTGCGGATAACATAAATAATAAATTTATAAAAATATTTCATTGCAGGTAATACAAAAACAGTTAATAAAAATAGAGGTATACTTTATAACAATTTCTTAAGAAATTATTTATCTATAATGTAAATAAATATATTAATGACAATCAAATTTTATTTATCTATGTAGACAAAAAGAATAAGAGAAAAGTGTAAATTATATACACACACATGCATGCTGTTGTGTTCTAACACATATACAAGTGCATATGGTCGTACAAAATATAGAATTTTGAGTTCAGATATCATACCTATAGGGACTTGTCGATTAACTATTTACTAAATTAAACTAATGCTAATTATTTATTTAAGTATAAAAATCTAAATTATATTATGAATTAACTAAATTAAAAAGAAAAAGAAAATAACTAATGAACTATTAATCAAATGAAAAGCATATTTTTACGTAATCAGTGAATGAAATCCATCTAGGATTATGGTATCACGACCCAATTGGCCGTGAGTGACACTCACACTAACTCTCCAGTGGATGAACCAAATATTTTCCTCTAATCCATCCTTAATTAAATCAGTTTGAGCAAAAGAAATAACTAGCAAGGCATAAATAGAAAATTTCAAAACTTAAATAATAAATATGTGAACTATCTATTACATCTTCCAAGATCTGAAAGTCATCGCACAAGATACTAACTAAAAAATGTCTAAGAATAATTCAAAAATACTACTAATTAACAATGTCCAAAATAAAAGACATGTGCGAACTATGAAGTTTCGTGACAACCGTGAAATAGAGGTAGCTCACCCTCGAATAGAACAATCACGAATGCTAGAGATGAGGTCACATAAAAGTCTCTGAAATATAGTCTGCACACAAAATAAAAGTGAGGAGTAGCATCAGTACATACACTATGCACTAGAAGGTTGTCATGACCCAACTACCGGGCCGTACGGGCACCTACTCTAATCCACCTAGATAGGAGAACCCTTACCACCCGAACCAACTGGTAATGCGAAAAAAGAAATAAATCATGAAATATAACTCTTTTTAATACATGGAACTTTCTTTACAAAATTTTCAGAAAATAAATGACTTAAAGAACTTGCGAAAAAATATTTACAATATGAGACAGCCTGTCACGACCCAATTTCTCGGTCATGATGGTACCTACAACCCCCGATAGGTGAACCAATTCCCGTAGCCCAGAACTGTTAGTAATGGGCTACTACCTAGCAAATAAGGGAACAAGACGAATAAAATAGATAACAGGGATATAAATATATACATATGCGGAAACTAAACCAAACCCCAAGACCTGGTATCATAGTATAGAGCCCAAACTACATACATGAAGTGCAAATAATCCAAAACAATATATACAGATGTCTCTGAATGGTAATAGAGTACATGAAGCAAAAGATAAACTAAAGCTAAGCTCCGATCGCCAAGAGATCACCCTCAGTCTGAAGTAGTCCTCCAACATATCTCCAAGCACGAATCACAGCACTCTAACGGCGATGGCCCATGCTAGGATCTGCACCCAAAGATGCAGGGGGTAGGGGTGAGCACCAAATGCGAAGCATAAGGTACCCAGTAGGTATCATAGGCCGACTGGGCACATATAAGATAAAAGCATAGTAATAGACAGAATAGAAGCAAGCAGTCACAGAAATCAACGAAAGGTACACAGGAACTAGCCCAGAGGGAAATCAACAGAACCACATGTGAGGCCAGTAAGCAGAATATACACACCATAGGCACAGGTGAAAGTAAGAAATAACGCACCTGGGGTCCTTGGAATAACATTGTATACATAATAAGTTTACGAAATGGACGGTATACCGGTAACCTCAAGTGTAAGAAGAAGAGAGAAGAGTAATGGTAGGCATGCTTAGAGACATGAATCAAGCCCAACTAATCATATCAATCTCAGATCCAGCAACTAACAGTCTAGCAGTAACCAATTTCATAATTAACCGTAACAGGGAACAATTCTGTAAGTAAATAGCAAAAGTCTACCTATAGTCCCCCAGCCGCTCATACAACCTAGGAACACAAACAAGTGAATACAAACCCTCCGGCATCCCATACTACTGGAGCGTACAATCAGCAAACAACAAACAAGGGTAGAGCCTCGAACAATGAATGATATGATGCATGAAGATCTCAAGTGAAATGGTATCTCTGTATGTACCTCCTCCGGTGCCGATTCGGCCCAGCAGGTAGGTTCAATAGAAGGACACTGCCCATATACCTCTACTCCACCGTATACCCCTCCTCCGGCACACGCAGCCCGTAGCCCCTAGCCCGGATGACAAGGTCCATGGAGGTCCCAGACCCCATACTAAAACTCAGTATCAGAACATGTCATCCAGAAGCAAGTCCGGTATCAGGATGGAGACCCAGTCTCGAATATGCAATGCCCAGACCCTGTCCAGGACTAAAGTAGTAGGAAAATGTCTCAAAAATCCCTCCAAGGGTGCCCGGGCGTAACCGGGTCTAAAACAGTAAAAAGTCATCTCAGGTGCTCGGTCCGACCGAGGCTAAAAATCATCTCAAGTAGCAAGAAAACTCAACTAGCACTCCGGCCCTGCCGAGTCTAGCGTTAATCGTAAAACTGGTGATTTAAATATAATTTTACTTTCTTTTACCCAAGAATATTCACAAGTTTAATCAAACCATTTCCAAATTATTTCCATCAAAAATGGGCCCCCCGGGCCATGCAAGGTTTAGAAAATAGTGCCAGTAGGCCCGAAGCCAAAACCATAGTAAAACATGGATAAAACCTCTTTATATGCATGGAAATGGTATGATCACACACAATAGCTGCCCAGCAGCTCACAATCAACCTATCGACCCTGCACAGGCCCACAGCTACTCAGCAAGCATAACCAGCCTAGAAGGATAATTCTATGCCCGGGACTCGCGGACATTCCCAAAATCCCACCTTCTATGTTCCAGAGTCAACAAGGCCTCACAGGACCACAAGGGTAAATAAAATATATCGGCAAATACTACAAGCAACGGAGGAACAAAAGTAGGCGGACATGAATAAAGCGGTCGAGGTCTGTGGTACCAACCTAATAAACCAACCCAAGGATGCCCATCAATACAATTTTATTCTATATATGTGGAGTCTAGGGAAAATAAACCGTAACCTACCTGTCGTCCGATGACAAGCTCGAACCTCTCCGAAAAGAAGCTCCGAAACAAAATTAAACTTGAACTCGGGCTTGAATAATTTGCCGTAGATAATTAACTTCCCTTTTATTCAACGTGCAAATATGCACCTCTATGCCTAATAGCTATATATCGTATAGATATGTGGAGCAAAAGGAGCAAATGCTTGCTGAAGTTTTATCCAAGTTAAAGACATTTCTAAGGATTAAGAACAATTGATAATAACGCTGCCAGCTCCAAATGCCACCACTCACTATTTAATGTTTGCTGGCCACTCCCTCCACCTACACGTGGAGTGGAGGTGGCAATTACAAGGCCACAAAACAATCTTCTTATCCCGTTATTTATATACTCGGGTATTGCGTAAGTTCGTGGTATAATAAATATAATTTTTGAATATACCATAATCATTAGAAAATTATTTTGAATAAAACCTACTATGTTATAATAATAAATTTCAACATCACTAAATTTACTATCTCCGTTAAAATATTGCAGTGTATAAAAACTTTATAAAATAAATACATATACAATTATATCGTAACAAAATATTTTTCATAAACCTTTAAAATATTTTGAAAAGGCAATAATAATATAATTTTTACCAAATTCAACTTTTAAATAAAATATTTTCAAATACACGCACGATGCTAATAAAAATCTTAAGCTTAGGCTCGTAATTCACCAACGCACGATTTTGATACTCAAGAATTCTCTCGGGATCCTCCCTTATGTTTTATCACTGTTTCGGAACTGAAATGGTGTTTTAAAACGTGAAGTTGAGGCTTAAATCGAGTTTAACCCGACCCGATTCGCGACCCGGTTCGCAACCCGTTTTCTGCCAGACAGTCCGCGGTAAAACAGTCATAACTTTTTACTCCGAGATCAGTTGGACGTGAGGTTTTGTGCGTTGGAAACTAGACTCGTAGACCTTCGATTTGATATTTCGGGGGACTTCTAACTCTTTATATATTGGGAGAAAAGCCCAGAGACATTTTACCCAAAGTTCAGGAAATTTGTTAAAGATCTTACGATTACTTTTGCCGACTTGCTTGGCTTCGAAACTCATAATGCGACCAAACAAATGGCCCCGACACCAAAATACCGGTCTTGATGAGCCTTAAGCGACTTGGGTCCTCTACAACAAGCTCTAACGGTTCAAGGAAAACGTATATGTGGAAATGACCGAAAGGGTCATTACACAGCCCTCTCTAGAATCTAGTCTAAGGCGGTACAAGAGCTACTACCAGATGATAAAAAAATAAAGAAGACTCAACTCCCACCATAGAAGCAAAAGTAGGAGTTGTTGGAAGATCACCGCAATCCTGAACCTGTGAAACATCACCAACCTGCAACCAGACTATACCCAAAAAGGTATAGCAAGAGTAGAATCAGTATAAACACACGTACTGGTAGGCATCATCGGTCGACCCGAATCCACTCATACCATCATATAAGAAATCAAGGGAATGCACAATTAATTACAATATTCAACCCTTCAACATTCACCTTACCAAAATCCAATGTCAACCCAATCCTGCCTATCCCTTAGACTTCCCAAGTCACCTTGGCACCTAGACTTCCCAAGTCACCTTGACATCTAGACTTCTTAAGTCACCTTGACACCTAGACTTCCCAAGTCACCTTGTCATCTAGACTTCCCAAGTCACCTCGACATTGACACATCTATGTCCATACCCGGACTACCATTTCCTTACCTAAGTCAACCACTGTGACTCAACAACCTAGAGTAAACCCCACTACCTAGTGACATAGATTGCACACATCGTATCACCACTTACTAGTACAAAACTGTTCCCATGACCCAGGGCCATACTCAGCAAATGACCACATGCTACACTATAACCAGACCACCAAGTCTCCTCTTTAGCTTATTAACCGCACGTAACAAGTCTAGCTGACTTTGACAGTTCTTAGTGACAACCAATATACATCCTTTTTACATAACCCGAACCCAACCAGGATCCCTAGTCCATAATCTATGCCCATAACATACGGACTGGTTCACAAAAGAATCCCTTTGTCACTTAAGCACACTAACCCGATTCTTTAAGGACCAACTATACGATAATAATAATAAATCCTGGCCCTCTAAGAAACCCAATATATAAAGAACAATAAGTACACCCGCACTGAGTAAAGCAGTGCCACATATAATAACCAACTAGTAGTACAACTCCAGACTCTCAGTCTACCTTTTTACTTATCAACCACAGAGAACAGGTTCAACAATCATTCAACAACAATAACAAACATGTCATATACTCTTTTTCATTACCCGGAACAATCAAGGATCCCTAGACCAACACCTAAGTGTTTACATGCGATGCTCGGTCTATCCCAAGACCATCCCCACATTTAAGTATAACAACGTGGCCTTTCAAGGACCAATGTAATCAATCACATATAACCCGGTTCACTCATAGAACCAATATGTAAAGAATACAACCAATCAAGTAAAGTAAAACCCATACCAGGCGTGGTACCCGAGCCAATCGTTATTAATTTCCATACCAGGCGTGGTACCCCAGCCAACCAAATAGTATCATGTACCAGGCATGGTACCCGAGCCAACCAATAAGTAACCTATACCAGGCGTGGTACCCGAGCCAACCGGATGTAACCTGTACCAGGTGTGGTACCCGAGCCAACCAATAAGTAACCTGTACTAGGTGTGGTACCTGAACCAACCGAATGTCACACAAAATCCACAGTCACAAATAATGAATAATCAACACTTGTAAACCAACAAGCAATAACACCTAGTTCATTTCACAAGACTGAAAAAAGGACTTTTGGACATCCCTAAATCATTCCCTAAGCAATGCAAACCATACAAAACCATCACTTTTCATGTTTTAAAATAACAAATATATGCTAGAAAGTGTTTATCTACACTCTAGAAGCATTCTAGATTATTGCTATATCTACCCATAGGTCTTCTCACCCTTTTCATGAACTTAGGGTGCTAACCCAAAATCTCTCCATAGAAACCCCTTTAGCAATTCTACAATGATAATTGATTGCTAAATGAAGAGGTTAATGAAACAATTTACCTTAAATGAAGAAAATCACTCTAGTCTTGGAAAAATTGCCTTATTAGAGATTTAGAACAAGATTTTAGAATTTGTGAAATAAAACTCAAAAAAACTTATTTAAGCAAACATTCTGCTTCCCGTCATCCGCTGCAGCGGTCACATTCTCTCTATGGTGAGACTTCTATGATGAGATTCGGCTTGCTATGGCGATCCCTGACAAAATTGCCCAGTCTTGCTATGGAAGAACTATGACCACTACGAGAGTCTTGCTACAATGAGATTCCTTCCATTATAGCGGTACCTGAATCATAAACTCGCGAACTCTACAAAATTTCCCCATTCCACAACACACTTTTCAATCTTAAAAAATTACAAAACTATCCCATTTTTGCAGTGACTATAATCACCTACTACGAATTTACTCATAGTCCTAAAGTTTTCTACGAAGGTTTAGATTACTAGGTCACCCACTATCAGAACAAGACAACACAAATTGCAATCCCCGAATCACAATTTATCACAATTAGACACAACATGCTTTTTCAGCCTTAAACCACCCACTTTAAGATTTTATTAACTAAACTCTCTAGGAGAAATTCTAACAGGGTACTTAGTTCCTAATCATTCCATAACAACTAGGAGGATCATTACATCAGATACCAATTAAAAATCTATTCATCATCAAGCGAACAAGAAGGGAAACAAGGAAATATACCTAACTCAATGAAAAACTGAGAAAACTCATGTCTACTTTGGTCTCCTAAGTGGCCTCCTCAACATGATGGTTCTTCCACTAGACCTTCATATATGTAATTTCATTCAATCTTAATGTGCAGATCTCTCAATATAGTATAGCCATATGCTCCTCCTAATAGGACAAATTTTTATCGAACAGGATCGAATGCCAGCAAATTATATAATATCTATCACCATGATATTCCTTTAGCATGGACACATGAAATACCGGGTGAACTCCTGATAAGACTGGAAGCAAAGTTAATTCATACGCTACCTCCCCCATATGCTTAAGAACCTCAAATGGGCCAATAAATCTATGATTGAGCTTACTTCGCTTATCGAATCTCATCACAACCTTAGTGGGTGAAACCCTGAGCAACACTCTCTCTCCTTCCATGAACTCCATGGCCTTGACATTCTAGTCAACATACTATTTATGCCTACTCTGGGCTACTAGGAGCTTCTCCTGAATGAACTTCACTTTCTCTAACATTTCCCTCAACAAATCAGTGCCCCATAGCCTTACCTCAAATGCATCAAACCAACCAATAGGGGACCTACTCCTTCTCCCATACTATGCTTCAAATGGAGCCATATTTGTACTTAAGCTATAACTATTATCATATGCAAAATCATCCAATGGCAAGAATTGGTCCCAATGACAATTAAAGTCTATTAGACATACTCGAAGCATATATTCTAGGACCTAAATCATCTGCTAAGACTGTTCATTAGACTGCAAGTGAAAAGCTTTACTAAGGTCCAACCTAGTACCCAACTCAAACTCTAGCATTCTCCATAACTTAGAAGTAAATTGAGTACCTCTATGAGAAATAATTGAGACCAGAATTCCATGCAAATGAAACACTTTACGGATATAAATCCTGGCCAACTTCTCTGTATTATAAGTCACTTGCACTGGAATGAAGTGTGCAGACTTAGTCAACCGATCAACAATGACACAAATAGAATCAAACTTACCCATGGTCTTTAGAAGATCAACTACAAAATCTATTGCAATCCTCTCCCACTTCAATTCAGGAATGGGCATTCTCTGAAGTTGTCCCTCCATGTCTCTGGTGCTCATACTTAACCTGCTGACAATTCAAACACTAGGCAACAAACTGATGTGCCATGGTTTTGCGGCACTTTTGACGCTTAAAACATGGAATTAGAGTATGTTCTTTAGCAATTTTTAGTAGATTTAATGTGTTTTTGGAGTATTGTGCAGGAAAACATGATTCGGATACTATGTGCAAAAAAAGACAACAAATTTGGCTGAAACTGACTTTCATGACTCAACTCTATGAGTTGTAAATGCATCCACGACTCGTGGAAGTCAGTCGGGGAAAGAGTACTGCAGATGATGCCTAAAACCTGAGTTCTACGAGAGGTTTCCATGAGTCATGAACCTTTCCATGAGGTGTCATTCTTATTCGTGGAACCTAATCAGAGGATGATAAAAAGTCTTGAGATTCATGACTCAACTTTACGATCCATGATTCATTCTACGAGTCATGGATGACACTCATAGAAGAGGAGAAGATATAAGAAGACAAACACTATGAGATCCACGAGACTAGTTCATGAGCCATAAATCATTCTATGTGTCATGGATGACACTCATAGAAGTGAACCTGCAATATTACAAAAGATCTCAGTTTCACAAGGACCTTTGACAACTCGTAGAAGTTTTTATAGATCATAGACTATGTCCGTGGAAGTTGCCGATTCCAGTTTTCCTAGTCTATTTAGGATAAGATTTGTGATGTCTATAGATACCTTTCCTAGGTTTTCTTTTTCATTGTATGCTCTATATTTTGTAGGAAACATATTCATAAACACTTGGTATTAATTTCTGCTTGGTTTTTAGAGATTAACAAGTTCATTGATTCTTGATTCTTGATTCTTCTAAATAGTATCAACCATTATTCTAAAAGTTGTGTGGTGAAATTCATCTATCTAGGGGACCAACCATTTTTTGAACCTAACTTACCGATCTTGCATACTGCATTATGACCTCATGGGGAACACAGTCCTAGTCCATCTTCTATATGAATCACAACTATATTGATAATTATTGATTACTTGTTACTTGATAATTTACAAACATTAATTGTTACTTACCCCCCCCCCCCTTTTAGGGAATAAGATAGCTAAGAGCGCGAATAAACACAGATCCTACCATATTCCTTGTGGGATCGACCCTAATCTTTGTTAGATTTTATATTTGAACAACGACCATTTTATACTTCTTTCAAAGGTGTAATTTTGGCGTATCAAATTTTTGTGTCGTTGCCGGGGAATACAGTTTAGGATTAAGAGAAATTGTGTTATTTGACTTTTAGTCCTTATTTCCTGATTTAAATTTTTTGTTATTTTTGTTTTGTCCCATAGGTTTCACACTCGTGCATGCCCAGCACGCGGAGTCAAGGCAATCCTCTGATTCCATTCAACCCCAAACTCCAAAAAACTCTGAGAAACATGGTAAAGCAGGTGGTTTTTGAGACACCAGAAGAGGCCACAACACAAATGTTGGCCGAGGAATAGTAAAAGCAATAGGCAGAAGAAGATGCCCAAATTGCGCAAGAGGCTTCGACTACTGCAGACTTAGCAAATCGAAACACCGCAGCTAAGCAAGCAAGGCATGAAGTTGCTCATCAAACCGCACTAAATGCTCAAGCTGTGAGAGATGAGGCAGCTAGCACAACATACATCAAGATCTAATTGGTCTGAGAGGGAATAGGGCCGCTAAATTCAGCAACCCCGACACATCCCTCCCTACAATGTTGATGATGATGATGTCAATGAAACAAGGACAACATGCCCCATAGTATTGCCACCACTGCCCGAAGGTACAAAGTTTAATATTACCAGCACTATGATCCAACTGCTGAACCTAAAGGGATTATTTTCTGGCAAGTCCACTGATGATGCGAACTTGGACTTGATGAACTTTGTGGGGGATCTGCAAGGCTTACAAACTTCCAAGGGTAGATGAAGATGCTATCAGATTGCAGCTCTTTCCATTTTCTTTGACCGGAGAAGAAAAACTTTGGCTTGTTGGACTACCTGATGCTTTAATATTCACATGCCTTGAACTGAGAAGTCAGTTTATGGAGAGGTTCTTTCCCCCCATCAAAGATGTTGCAGCTCAAGCAGGAAATCTATAACTTCAAGCAGTTACCCACTGAGGCATTATATGAAACATGACTTAGATTCAATAAGAAGCTGAAACAGGTACCGAATCACAGGATCCTTTTAGATCATTTAACTGAAATCTTCTACAGAGCACTGAATGCGAACACCAAGGCAGTAGCTGATACAGTCACTGAGGGAGAGTTCATGGAAAATACTTACGCCAAAGCTTCTAAGATACTTGATAAAGTTACTAATATGAACAGGGCTTGGCATACGAGAGAGGCTAGAAGTGAAGTAGGAACTTATGCGGATGGGAAATCCATAGACTATCAAGAATTATAGGAGATTAGACTGGATTTTACAGGGTTAAAAACAACTGTAGATCTGATTGCAAAATAAATTCTTAATAACGGATTGCAGAAGGTGAATGCTGTGGGTTCACAAGGAAAAACACCAAGATAGGATGGGCATGAATCTGATGAAGAAGATAATTATCTAAATGATCAAGTGGCGGGTTTCCAGGCCAATGGCCAAGAAAATGATCAAGGTCGGAACACAGATAGAGATGACAAGTACAACTGGCCTAACTATAGAGATAGGAGCAGGGGTAGAGATAGTGATGTTGACTGGCACAAGAGGGATGACTACAAGAATGATAGAAGCGGCCTGTATGTCCCTTCTGGTAACTGTGAAGTAGGATCTGAACAACCTACAATCAAAGAGATGTTGGCCAAGGTGTTGCAGAAGGTGGATTCGACTGATGGTAACTTGAAGGATATGCGTGTTGACATTGCAGGAATGAATCAAAAAGTAGAGGCACATATCGTTGCCATCAAGCAAATCAAGCAACAGATAAACCAGATATATGCAATCTTAAACCCACGTTAGAAGGGTACCCTTCATAGCAACACAGTCCAAAATCCAAAAAATGATGGGCATTGCATAGCGGTGACTACTCAAAGTAGAAAACAAACTATTAATCCTCCTATTCCCATAGTTGTTGATGAGCTGGCCAAACCTAAAAAAGATGATATAGAATTTATGGTCGATTCAGAGGAAAGAGTGGTAAGGAAAGTCCAATCGAGAAGAAGTCCAAAGCCACCAAGAAGAAAAACGACGAGGTTCTACAGATCTTGAAGCCCATGCCATTACCACCTCTACCTTACCCATAAAGATTGATCAAGAAGGATGAGGAAGGTAAATATCGCAAGTTCATCTTCATGCTGAAATAACTTTCAGTAAATATCCCTTAAGTTGAAGCATTAGAGTAGATGCCTGGGTATGTAAAACTCATGAAGGATCTGGTAAAAAAGAAGAGAATTTTAAGTTTTGAGCCTGTTGATAACTTGCACCACTATAGTGCAATAGCTTCCCATTATCTGGTGAGGAAAAAAGAAGATCTTAGAGCTTTTACTATCCCTTACACAATTTGAGCCTTTTATTTTCCGAAAGCATTGTGTGATTTGGGTGCTAATATTAATTTATGTCACTAGTAGTGTTCAAATAGTTTGGCTTGAGAGTTTCCAAACTGACTACAATGTGGCTTTTTATGGCAGGTCGCATGGTGAAAAGGCCAGTGGGGATTCTCTATAATGTACTTGTGAAAGTAGACACTTTAATCTTTCCTGCATACTTTGTGATACTTGACTATGAGGTAGATTTTGAGGTTTCCATCACCTTGGGACACCTATTCCTTGCCACCGAACGTGCTTTAGTTGACTTAGAGACTGGGCAAATCAAATTCAGACTTAATGATGAGGTAGTAACTTTCAATGTCTGTCAGTCTATGAAACATCATAATGACATGCGCATAGTATCAATTATAGATGTGGTTGATGAGGAGCAACTAGTAGTCCCTGTTGAAGAGAGGCTTGGTGTTGAAGCACTTGCAGCTGTTATTATGAGTTTTAACGGAGATGACATTGATGAGTATGATGACATGGTAGAAGTACTTACAGGTATGGGGTCTTATACTTATGCTCTGAAAAAGCCTGATTTGGACCTGAAGAATTGACAAACCCCTCCAGCCAGACCATCTATTGAGGAGCCTCCAGTATTGGAGCTCAAATCACTTCCTTCCCACCTCCAATATGTGTTCTTAGGAGCTAATGACACATTTCAAGTTATTATTGTTGTAGTCTTAGAGGGAGGGCATGTTTAAGCTCTGGTTTCTATACTGAGAAAGTTTAAGAGGGCCATTGGTTGGTCCATTGCTGACATCATTGGGATTCTGCCTGGAATTTGCACGCACAAAATCCATCTTGAGCCAGATTATGTTCTGAGTATTGAGCATAAACGTAGGTTAAATCAGCCTATGCAAGAGGTTGTCAAGAAGGAGATCATCAAGTGGCTGGATACATGCGTGGTTTAGCCTATTGCAGACAACAAATGGGTGAGCCCGATTCAGTGTGTACCTAAAAAGGGTGGAATTATTGTGATTCCTAATGCTATGAATAAGTTAATTCCAATAAGGCCTATCATAGTTTGGGATGCATGCATGGACTACAGAAAGCTGAATGCTTGGATCGAGAAAGACCATTTTCTAATGCAGTTCATAGATCAGATGTTAGACCATATTGCTGGTAGAAAATGGTATTATTTTCTTGATGGTTATTCAGGATACAATCAGATCTCGATTGCTTCTGAAGACCAAGAGAAGACCACTTTCACCTATCCATATGGAATGTTTGCCTTCAAGAGGATGCTTCTTGGGTTATGCAATGCACCAACAATATTTTAGCAATGTATGATGTCGATCTTCTCAGATATGGTGGAAGACACTACTGAGGTGTTCATGAATGATTTTTCTGTAGTTGGTGACTCTTTTGATGATTGTTTGACTCATCTGAGTTGTGTGCTGAAGAGATGTGAGGAGTGCAACTTAGTGCTGAATTGGAAGAAGTGTCACTTTATGGTCAAAGAGGGCATAATGCTTGGCCACTGGATTTCTAATAAGGGTATTGAGGTCGACAAAGCGAAGATAGAGGTGATTGAAAAATAGTCTCCTCCAATCTCTGTGAAGGGTATCCAAAGTTTTTTGGGGCATGCTGGTTTCTATCGCAAGTTTAAAAAAGACTTCTCAAAATTTGCGCATTCCTTGTGCAAATTATTTTAGAAGGAGGTGAAGTTTATTTTTAATGATGCATATCTGAAAGCATTTGAATGCCTCAAGCAAAAATTCATCTCTTCTCCTATTATTGTTACACCTGATTGGTCTCAGCCTTTCGAGGTTATGTGTGATTCTAGTGGAGTGGCGCTAGGAGATGTCCTAGGCCAAAGATGTGAAAAGATTCTTCATCTCATATACTATGCTAGCAAAGAACTTAATCCTGCTAAAAAGAACTATACTGTGTGACAAAAGAAGAGATTCTTGTTGTGGTCTTTGCATTTGAGAAGTTCAGATCTTATTTGCTTGGCACTAAGGTGATTGTGCACATTGACCATGAAACTCTTAGGTACCTCATGGTGAAGAAGGATGCTAAGCCTAGATTGATTAGATGGGTGTTACTGCTGCAAGAATTTGACTTTGAGGTCAAGGACATGAAGGGTACAGAAAATCAGGTAGCAGATCACTTGTCAAAATTAGAGGAAGAAGCGATGCTGAAGCTGAATGATAAGCAAGAGATTGATGATTGGTTCCCAGACGAGCAAGTGTTGGCTGCCTCCTAAGATCTGATTCCATGGTTTGCAGACTTTGCCAACTGTTTGGCAAATGATATGGTACCTCCTGATATGTCTGTCCACCAGCAAAAAAAGTTCATGTCTAATGTTAAGAAATTCTTCTGGGAGTAGCCATTCTTGTTCGTGTATGTGCTGACACCTAGGGGTGTCAAAATGAACCCAATAACACATAACCCGCCCAATTAGCCCCGAATCTTATGGGTTGAGTTCATGATAATTTGATATTGGGTCAATTTTTAACCCATTTGAGTTCAACCCATTTAAAATAATTTTGAGTTGAGCCCAATTATATCTCAACTTCAACCCGCTTCTTTTTCGGAAAATATTTTCTACTATTTCATTGATGAGCGAGAACACATTTTTTTAAAAATAATTTTTTTTATTTTTGTTTAGAGAATAGAAAATATTTTCTAAGGGGTAGGTTGGGGGGGGGGGAGTAGAGTGGGAGGGAGTTACCAAAAATATTACTTTTTTTATTTTTTTAAAAAATAAAAATTAAAAAAATGAGTTTTGGATAGGGTGAACTTGATGGGGGGTGGGGGATGGGTGGGGGATATAAAAAATATTACTTTTTTTTTATTTTTTTTTAAAAAAAATTAAAAAATTGAGTATTGGGTGAGGTGGAGGTGGTGGGGGCTACAGGGTGTACTAATTTTTTTTTTTTTTTAAAATAAAAATTAAAAAAATAAGTTTTGTGTGGGGTAGAGGTGGTGGAGAGTAGGGGATGGGTTGGGGTGGGGGGAGGCTGGGTAGGTGTACCAAAAATATTACTTTTTTATTTTTTTTTAAAAAAATAAAAATTAAAAAATTGAGTTTTGGGTGAGGTGGAGGTGGTGGGAGGTAGGGGTTGGGGATGGGTGGGTGAGGGAGGGAGGCTAAGGGAGGTACCACAAATATTATTTTTTTAAAAATAAAAATTAGGTTTTGGATGGGGCGAAGGTGGTGGGGGTGGGGAGTACCAAAGTACAAAATTATATTAATATAAGTAGTAGTACTAATTAGATTAAATGGGTCAAATTGGGCAGGTCATGACCCAATCCAATTTTTAGCTCAATTTAACTCAACCCAATTCAACCCAAAGTAAATTTGGACGGGTCATGACCCAACTCAATTATAATTAAACTCATTTAAATTATTCTAATTTCAGCTCAACCTGCCCATTTGACACCCCTAGCTGACACCATGATCCGTAGATGTATGCCTAAAGCTGAGATGATGGAGATATTAGAGGCGTGCCATTCATCCCTGTTAGGGGGCATCATAGTGGTATTCGAACAACTCACAAGATCTTGCAATGCGACTACTATTGGCCGACCATTCACAAGGATGCACATGATTTTTCTAAGGCTTGCAGTCGATGTCACTCCTATCCTTGTGATTGAACTATTTTATGTGTGGGGTATTGACTTCATAGGTCCTTTTGTGATGTCCAATGGGATGAGGTATATATTGGTTGCTGTTGACTACGTATCTAAGTGGATGGAGGTGGTTGTGCTTCTCACTAATAAAAGTAAGTGTGTCACATCGTTCTTGAAAAAGAACATATTTTCCAGATTTGGTATACAACAAGCGATTATTAGTGATGGAGGATTTCACTTTTGCAATAAGTTATTTCGTGCCTTTCTTGAGAAGTGTGAGGTGAAACACAAGGTTGTAACCCCTACCATCCTCAGACTAGTGGGCAAGTTGAGGTTTCTAACCGCGAGATAAAGTCAATCCTATCAAAGATTGTCAATGCAAATAGAACAAATTGGTCTAGGAAACTAGATGATGCTTTGTGGCTGTACCGGACTGCGTACAAGACACCAATAGGTATGTCACTATATCAACTTGTGTTTGGAAAGCATGCCATCTACTTGTTGAGTTTGAGAATAAGGCCATGTGGGCATTGAAGAAGTTGAATTTAGACTGGTCTGCAGCATCATTTCAACGGCTTGGGGTAGTTGAATGAGTTAGATGAGTTTTTCCTCAATGCTTATGAAAGTTCGACCTTGTACAAAGAAAAGATGAAGTTGTATCACGACCGGAAGATTGAGAAGAGAGATTTCCAGCCGGGTTATTTGGTCCTACTGTTCAATTCCAGACTTTGCTTGTTTCCTAGTAAGTTGAAGTCTAAGTGGATTGGACCATTCAAAGTGGTACAAGTATTCCCACATGGTGATGTAGATCTTGAAAATCATGAGGGAAAGAGGTTCAAAGCAAACGATCAGCGTATAAAGGATTATTTGGGAACTGCAGAGGAGCCTAAAACGATTAAAGTTTGGACCCTTGGTGAATTCTTAGTAACTAAGGGACTTGATGAATCTGAGTAGTCAAGTGACCTGCGTTGTGCTGCAATGTGAAATCAGGCACTGCATGAGAGGCAACTCATGAAGGAAATTTGATGAAGTGTGAGTAGCCAAGTGACCTGCATCGTGCTGCGATGTTAAATCAAGCGCTGCTTGGGAGGAAACTGTCACGACCCAATTTCTCGGTCATAATGGCACCTACAACCCCCAGTAGGCGAACCAATTCCCGTAGCCCAGGACAGTTAGTAATGGGCTACTATCTAACAAATAAGCGGAAGAATAGTTAAATAAGCAAAAGTAAGAGAGTAAGATGAGGAGAATAGATAACAGGGGTATATATATACATATGCGGAAACTAAACCAAACCCCAAGACCTGGTATCATAGTATAGAGCCAAAACTACATACATGGAGTGCAAACGATCCAAAACAATATATACAGATGTCTCTGAATGGTAATAGAGTACATAAAGCAAAAGATAAACTAAAGCTAAGCTCCGATCTCCAAGAGCTCACCCTCAGTCTGAAGTAGTCCCTAACAGATCTCCAAGCACGAATCACAGCGATCTAACGGCGATGGCCCATGCTAGGATCTGCACCCAAAGATGCAGGGGGGTAGGGTGAGCACCAAATGCGAAGCATAAGGTACCCAGTAGGTATCATAGGCCGACTGGGCACATATAAGATAAAAGCATAGTAACAGACAGAATAGAAGCAATCAGTCACAGAAATCAACGAAAGGTACACAGGAACTAGCCCAGAGGGAAATCAACAGAACCACATGTGAGGCCAGTAAGCAGAATATACACACCATAGGCACATGTGAAAGTAAGAAGTAACGCACCTGGGGTCCTTGCAATAACAATGTATACATAATAAGTTTACGAAATGGATGATATACCGGTAACCTCAAGTGTAAGGAGAGGGAAAGAGTAATGATAGGCATGCTTAGAGACATGAATCAAACTCAACTAATCATATCAATCTCAAATCCAGAAACTAACAGTCTAGCAGTAACCAATTTCATACTTAACTGTAACAGGGAACAATTCTGTAAGTAAATAGCAAGGGTCTACCTATAGTCCCCGGGCCGCCCATACAACCGAGGAACACAAACAAGTGAAAACAAACCCTCCGACATCCCATACTACCGGAGCCTACAATCAACAAACAACAAACAAGGGTGGAGCCTCAAACAATGAATGATATGATGCATGAAGGTCTCAAGTGAAATGGTATCTCTGTATGTACCTCCTCCGGTGCCGATCCGGCCCAGCAGGTAGGTTCCATGGAAGAACACTGCCCGTATACCTCTACTCCACTGTATAACCTTTCTCCGGCACACGCAGCCCGCAGCCCCTGGCCTGGATGGCAAGGTCCATGGAGGTCCCTGACCCCATACTAAAACTAAGTATCAAAACATGTCGTCCGGAAGCAAGTCCGGGTTCAAGATAGAGACCCAGTCTCGAATATGCATGCCCAGACCCTGTCCAGGACTAAAGTAGTAGGAAA